>JAOUZG010000635.1:2178404-2207784 GCA_026289955.1 Argiope argentata | reverse complement strand
GCGAAAATGATTCTTATTTTGTCCTTTTACTTCGAGAATTTCAAAAAAATAATTTACAGTTTAGTGTTTTCAATTATAGCAAAAAATGGATTAAAAAAGGATTTAGTATGCAAAAGAATAGTAGTTTAGACTGTCGAATATGTTCTCTAAATCTCGAGCTTTAATGTTAGGGGCTCATTCACATGAAATATGGTGCGGAATATGGGAAATGCATCGAAATATGGGAAATGCATCAAAATTATGTTTAATCTCGACTATTCATAATATGTTATGAATAAATTGTTTTACAAAACTTATTGTAGATATCTAAAGCAATCTTGAGCTTACACACATTTAACCAATATGTAAACCAGCGTGCAGACTACGATAATATTATGAAAATTTTATTAAAAATAAGGTAAAAATTGTTTTTTTTTCATTATTTGGTGAAAGTGCCTGAATTGAAAATGTAGGCTTAAACTTATCAATATTTTTTTTAATTAGTAAATTACTTTTAAATAAATTATGTATTTTTGAAATGTTTTTTGATAATCCGTTGATATCAGAATTCAGAATAATATATTTTTCATTTAGGACAAATATATGGGATTTAATTTACACTTTTGACCATTATTAATGGAAATGTTATCTGTTTTTAATCTCAGTATTTATATGCATTTGTTTTTATCTATTTAAAACCTAAGTCATATTTTTTCAGAAGTAAGATATTCTATTTGTACTTCTGTCAGTATTAAACTGAAAACTTTTTCAAATCAAGAGCAGGATATTTTAGAACTAAATTAATTTTAAAATTATATTTTATGCATTATGCCTTAAATGTTATAAATAAAAATTAAGTAATACTAAATTACTAGACAGATCATTTTATAATTACATCAGGTAGCAGCCCATGATTGAAAAAAAAATCAACTATAGAAATTTTTTAAAAAAAGAGGGAAGTTAATTACCCATGAAGAAAATAAATGCCCGAGTGAGATGATTAATACTAGACACGCTTGAATAATTTCAATTTAATTTTATTTCTGAAATTCGTTCTTCTTGATACCTAAATAAATATTTTAAATTTTGAAATGATGAGTAAAATAAAAATTTCCCTTGAAAACTGTAATTTTTGATAACAAGTGAACGGTACTCTGTAAAACTTTTTTTAAAAATTAATTCTTAATAAAACAAATGCTAGAGAATTAAATAATTATCAAATCTATTTTTTAAAATTTAATTGATTGCAACTCATTGATGTTCGTTTGAAAAAATATGGAAAATGATGAACAGTAAAAGAAGTAATGGAAAGCCGTAAATAGATTTCTTTTTCTGTGGAAAAAAATTTAAAACTTTGATTTTTGAGTAAAACACTAATAAAATTAGCCAATGGACTCTCATATTATATTTACATTAATAATTCTGTGAAATGTGTGGTCAGATTCTCTTTTATTTTTCGTAATAATTTTATAGATTGATACTTAAGAATGAAAAAAATTCCTTTAATTCCTTCTTCTGTAGCTAAAAATTTAATCATCAACTACAAATCATGTAGTTTTTGTATCCCGTATTGTGTTAGTACCATAGATTTTAGAAATGTATTAGAAAAAAAATTACTACAGGATGTCATGTATTAGAAAAAGAAATTACTACAAGATGCAATGTATTAGTAAAAGAAAATATTACTGGATGTCATGTATTAGAAAAAGAAATTATTTCAGAATGCCTTCTATTAGAAAAAGAAATTACTACAGGAAAAATTGACTCGCTTATATTTGAAAATTAAAATATAAATTAGCATTCGAATCATTTATTAAATAACAAAAAAAATCATGAAAAATAATGATAAATAAATCATGTAGTAAATAGATATAGTAATCTTTTGTATTAAAATTTTCCATAAACGGTGAAAGATTTATTATTAAAATGAAAGAGATCTTCGAGACATTTTACGAATCGCATTTTGATGTAAGTAGCGCTATGAAACGCTTCCAGAGACGATTTTTTTCTCTTTTTTTATAGATTTCATTACAGCTTTGAATTGTGCTGACTGCCTGAGGGACGTCGGAGCGTTTTCCCGGCTTTTCATTGCGGCCGTTTGGATCTGTCACTACCTTTCGTCCAAACTGATGGCCCTTAAGTGAAGATGCTTTTGGAGACGAGAGCGGGAGATATAAAACTGTGAGAAAGTGATATAAAACGAGAAATTGGATCTTTTCTTCTCAGACATTTACTTTCTTGAAGAAAATGTGGAAAAAGTGAAAATATCTTCATCTTTTTTTTCTTATTTTTTGGATTGTCACTATGCAATATTTATGAGTTATAGAACGACTACCACAACATTGGTTATTGTTGCATGCACAATAACCTTAATTGATCTCAATGCTTATAGAAAACCACAACTGTTGGAAAAAATGTTGTGATTAGTTTACAATAAGTTTTTGTATATAGCAATAAACGATTTGCACGTTTGGGACTCATATGGACATTCATAGTTATAGTATCGAAATATATTAAGTAATTGGATGTTTTGAATCAAATAATATCACCCATACTGTTGTTTATTCATTGTTGATAAAGTTAAATTTGCTTTTCTACAATTGTATATCGAAAGTTTCCTCTAGTGAATGAAATTCTTATTATTATTTAGTATGAACCTTAACACTTATCATCATATTTATACATTTACAATTTTTCAAAGATTCAATTAGAAAGAATTTATGAATTTTTTATTAATCTTATTTGGCTGTAGAATTAACAAATATTTCTATTAGATGCGATTACTTTCAGTTAATATCCTTCTTTTCCATCAGCAATTCCGATGGGTCTTAATAAATGTAACAGACATTTTCCATAACATTTCTTTGGCATTTATTTTATATATTTCTTAATACTTCATTTATGGAACTACTGGTATGGATATTCATAATTATAGTATCGAAATGTGTTAAGTAATTGGATATTTTGAATCAAATAATATCGCCCATACTGTTGTTTATTCATTCTTGATAAAGTTAAATTTGCATTTCTACAATTTTATGCCGAGAGTTTACGCCTGGGAATAAAATTCTCCTTAATATTTAGTATGAATTTAACACTTATCCTTTATCATATTTATACATTTACAATATACATTTACAATTTTTCAAAAATTCCACTAGGAAGAAATTGTGAATTTGTTATAAATTTTATTTGGTTGTAGAATTGACACATATTTCTAAAGGCGTTTACTTTGAGTGAATATCCTTACTTTTCATCAGAAATTTCTATGGGTCTTCTTATTAAGTGTAACAGACATTTTCCATAACTTTTCTTCGGCATTTATTTTATGTAATTCTTAATACTTCATTTATTTAGCTATGTCTTTATGTAAATAAATTTTTAAAAAGTTAAGTCAAATGATATATTTACATAATATTTAAAATTTCCTGGTGAAAAACTTTCTCTTACTTCACAACCTAGAATATATTGATTCAGAAACGGAATTAAAAGCATCATATGAAGATTTTTTGTTAAATATTTCAAATATAGAACTTTCTTTTAACTAGTTAAATATAAATAGTTCCAATAAGCACTTAGTTAAAACATTTTAATGCGGCAAGTCACTGTTTGACTTATTCGGCACAAACTTTCCTCCACTTTATATTTTCTCACCAGATTCTTCTTGTCAGATAATGTGTATACTCAAACACTGGTGTAAGAAATTAAATATTGAGCGAAACGCAAGTGTTGCTTCGATAACTGCATTTGCGTTCCGAGCTTTTACTCCACCATCTTAACGACGAAGGAAAAATTAATAAAGAGAGCTCCCAAGATTAAACGCGATTATACAAGAAGCGCCATAATCTTCAGCGTTGAACTGACTTCGTGATGATGTGGAAAAGCTGCACGACTGGGGAAAAAAATGAATTTCCCTAATGGACGAAGGGGCGATATTGCTTTATTAAAATTAACGATGATTTGTCCTTTTGCACGAGGAAGGACGCCTGCACCCGTAAGTAAGGAAAACATTAAACTTAATTAAGCGAGAATTATACCTTTCAACGGTGTGTGAAGAGATGAAGGTTAAAAAGCGGCAACCATTCGTTCAGACATTTTAATAATGCAATCATAATTCTTTAAAGTGGTTCGATATGTAATACGTCAAAACTGTTATGACGAGACGTGTTGAACCCTTTTTTCCTCATCTGGATCAATAATTTGTTGATAATTAAACTTCAGAGAGAAAATTTTTGATGTTTGAAGGCCAGATTCAGGCTAATGTTGTTTTTTTTTACTAATTAATTTAGCAAAATATTAGTTTATGAAAATGTTTCATTCACTTCATGAAATATCTCTTTCGAGATGAAAATTATAATAGCTATAATAACAGATTCTGTCTTAAAATATCATTATTACGATAGGAAAGTGTTTATGCTTTCAAAAGTTACTTACTCTCACAATAAATTTGTTTTAAGGGTAATTTAATTGACTGTATCCATTTATCCCTCATACTTTCTCATTTATGTAAATATTTTCAAGATTTTTTTCATGCTTTATATATATATATTGTCCTTCTTGCCGTTTAATGTAATATAGTTTATTTTATGCATTAATTGTTAGATATTATTTAAGAAAATGCGAATGTTTTTACATTTCTTTTTATTATAGCATTTTTGTATTCAGAAAAATAAGATGTTAAACTACACATGATTTTGAAGAAAATAAACTAGAGTAACAAGATAAAAATCATATCGTACTATTAAATCAAATATATCAAGCTTTGGTTGGTAAGTACTTTTTTTTCACTCTGTTTATGAGCGATCAGTTTATAATATTCATTCAATAAACAATCTCGAATGAATCCAGAGATATAATCTATTCTTATGTCAATACATTATTCAGACAATTATTAAGATAAGTAAGCTTCAGACAGATATTCTTAATACTTGATTATAACTAGTGAATAATTAATCACTAATCACTCAAAGCAATGCTATTTTTCATGCAAATAACAAGTTAATTTAAAGATATCTTCACCATAACAACAACTTTTTACTATAATTTTTGTATTAATTAATAAAAATTTATAATTATCTTTTTTATTTACTATAAATAGTACTATAAAACAATCTACTATAAAATATTTTTTCAGTTCAAATTGATTTTGATTGTTTCGGTTTAAACTATTGAGCAGTATCAAATCAAGAAATGACATTTGAGGCTTTAAACATAAATTGTAATGTGTTTATGTTTAAAGCCTCAAATGTGATCTGTGGCTTCTTTATTTAATTATGTACTGTTTACTAATAATAGTTCGGATTTAATATTTTTGTCAGTAATTTCCTTCATAACTTTTATAAAAAAAAACTTTTACTAATGTCAAATGAAAACAAACACGTTATTTCTTATTAAATTTATATATTCAGAAGGAATGCAAAACAATTTAAATGCTAATTCCAAATTGCGATTAAAATGCTAAATTCAGTTTAAGCAATCCTAATCAAATGTTAATTATAAATGTGAAGCTTGCATAAGCACTTAACTGTAAACTGTAAATATATATGTTAGGTATTGAGCTGTTATTAGTCAATTATATAATGATAGTATTTCTGCATTTAACATGAATGTCTTATGCTTTTATTTTGATGTATTTTTTGTTTGTATAAATGCTGTATAATTTTTCTTACTAAAAGGCATCTAGCTGAGTTAATTTCTAGGGTATTTCTATAAAGGTTTTATTGAGAAATTGTACAAAACAATCTTATGGGGAAAAAAAGCAGTGAATCTTTTCGTAGTGAACCAAGAGAGAGTAAATCTAAACTACTCTTTCATAATCCAGATATTATACGTGTGCAAATAGATCTAGTTATACAGTTTTTGAAACATCGCAATTGAATTGCAAACACTTTACCAATGTTAGTGCATATTACTGTAGAGAAAATAAAAAAATGAGGCGAAATTAGAGGATATATCTTGGAGAACCAGTTTGATTTTTTTCTGGAAATATCTTATTTTAGTAGAATAGGTTATATCTTATGTCTTTGTGTTTTGATGTCATTAAACTTCATATAATATATCACGGATAAGAAACCAATGAAATATGATGTAGATATTGCACTCTTAGTGATGATATTACATTGAAACTGTATATTAGTAGAATAGTAACTGTATATTAGTAGAAAATGATCATGGAATTGAACTTTTGCAATTTTATGTAATGTTACAAATCAAAACATTTGTCTTAGTGTCCTTGTTCAATGTGCTGATATTGTGTATTAAAGGATTAATGGAGCTTTTATTATTTACCGTTAATTGAATGTTTGAGAAACTGAATAAATTATATAAAAATATGCTCTATGTTAAGACATATTTTGAAATTTCTTTAAAATGTTATCACAGATTAATTTATCTCTTTCATATATGTGTTATGTACAATCATGTAAAATCATTGTTAATAAACTGTTGCATATTTGAATAAAAGCTATTAGATCTTATAAATTTTCCTTTTTTCACTTGGCATGGAAATATTTTATCAAATAATTCAAAATATTTACTAAAACATAATCAGATTTTTTATTCATTTCATTTCTTATATTATTTTTCCTACTATGTGAGTTATTTCATGCTCCTATTTTCTTTAACCCTTTATCTACTAACGGCAATTATAAGTACCATTTAAATCTGGATTATATTTTCGTAATATGACTATTTTTACAGATGATATTCTAAAAAACACGGAGTATATAACCCAAATATCAAGAAGTTAATACAAGATAAAAGTGGGAAAAATATTTTATTAATAATTAAATTAATTAATATATTTATATTAATTAAAAATTTTATCTTGGGTTATCTGAGGTTATTCTGCAAGGAAACTAACTACTAACAAAAATAAAGTTGGAAAATTGACTGCAGCATAATTCAATAGATAATAGGGTAAGTGTAACTTCACAAAGAAAAAAAATATTAATAAAAAAAGGTTATTAAGCCGTATTTTAATTTTCAGATATATAATATATTTTTATTATTGATAAAATGAGTTATTCCATTCATTTATATAAGAAAACATTTTGATTTCATATACATGACGTACTATTTTATAAATTTTTACCACATAAATATTTTTTCCATTCCAAATATCAAAAATTTATATTAATGCCATTCATCTAAATGTATTGAAATTTTAATAATTTCATTGTATAATTTTATATTAAAGCATGTTGGAATTCATTGCTCAACCCTCCCCCCTTTTTTGACCTTTTTCTTTTTTATCTTAGCTGATTCTTAACCTACAGACATTAAGTTGAGGCAATATCTTGATTTTACAATAATGACTTTGAATTCTGACTTCTAGCTCTCACCTGTGCAATTACTTATGAATATTCAGAATGAATTTACTCTGCCGAATCATACGACTATGTGAATACCAGGTGATAAATAATTTGTCTTTGCAAGGAAAAGAAAGTCAGGGGAGATTTATTTTCTTCATTGATGATGGTGATTACGACGTGACCGCTTTACAACGGAAAACAGGTTGCAGTAGCTTCTGAGTGTATGGGCCACTGAGCATCTGAGAACAGAAGTCTGACTTCTTTCTCATATGAAGATGACTCACACACTCACTTGCACAACCCCTTTTTACAGGGAGGCATATTTACTCACCTCACAGCCCTGGCCGATAATCGAAACCGGGACCCTCAGATCAAGAGGAAGACACGCTACCTCTGAAAGACAGTGACACACGCTTCAATAAATTTAGCATATTCTTAGTCCTTAATCCCAACGATGCCAATCAAATTCCAAAAACCAAGTCTCAACCGAACCTCTACCACATAGCAAATTAAATTCTCCATCAATAATAATGCATCCCATGCTCGTCAATAATAATGCATATTCATCATCAAAATTATCACCTAGTATCACCATCCTCTTTTGATGATGATACAAACAACAATTATGGAATTTTACAGCAATTAACAAAATGGAAAGTTTACAATAATTTACAATTTTTAAAATTTCTAATGTTGCGTTATAACAAATAGAAAAAATAAATAAATAGAAAGTATTCATAAAAAATATCATCCTGTGCAAATTACAACTTCCAGTCTTAAGGCACCTCTTTGTTAAACCCCTTCTGTGAATTCATGGTTTCTTCTTCGTACTTTTCATTAAATTTCAATTTTTTCAATTTGGATATTTAAAATTCAAAATTCAAAAGCCGAAAATCCTTTGAATGATACATTATTGTAATCTAATTCGTGTTTGTTATTTTGAACTGTTACCTTCTAATAAATATCTAGGATATGATGATCCTAGTTTAACGGCAGAATGTTAAAAAAAATAAAAGAAATACACGCAGTATATTTTATATATAAATACATAGTATTATTGAAAGTTAAATTTCCTTGAAATAAGATTATCTCTATCCAAATTGTTCAACAAACTTAAGTCAAAATTAACCAAAAGTCAATTTGAATATAATTTAATTAATGTAAATATAACTTATTGAAATCAAATAATATAATTTTAAAAATTAAAAAAAAAACACTATAAAAAATATTGTATTATAGTTGGAAAATTATTTTATCTCCCGATTTTTCAATCTTCGTGAAGACAAAATTCAAAATTACAAAACAAAATCTATGGAATCCAAAATTATGAAATGAATTCTTATGCATTCTAAAAATTGTAGCACGAAAAATGCTGTCAACATTAGAAAGAATGTGATTTCCTTTTTCTTCTTATCTTAAATATGTACAAACAATAATAATAGTGAAAATAATTTGAGAAAACATTATTTTAAATAAGTCAATAAAAATGGCAGTTGTCCTTTGAAATAGAACAGAATAATCTCTGTTATTTTAATGTATTTGTTTTAAATCTATTTCTCTATTCATAAAGCAAACGTATCAAATGTTTTTCCGGTTACATATTGCAATTTCCATTGCCAGTCCGCATAGTGGAATCAGCAAAATAATAATAGCAATTGAAGAGAAAATCATAATAAAATTTTGCATCTGTAACTGTGCATACTTACAATTAAATTTTAACAAATTTTTTACTATAATATTTAAAATTATTCTGAAGTTACTATTATTAGAATTAAAAATGCGAATGAGCACGTCGAAAAAATATAATAATTTTTTACACTTCTATTTCAAAATCACATTCAAATATCTTTTTATATTATAACTCATTAAAAATTATTGTATTTCATAAGTTTTATAACTCAAATAAAAAATGAAATATTAAAATATTCATAAATATTCAAATAATAACTTCAAATCTTCCTAAAAAGTTTTATGTATTTTCACGTCTATATGAACAAGGGCATAGCTTTAATTATGTATCATTATGCAATGAATAATAATTCTGTTAGCATTGTTTTAAAAATAAATTTTTATATTACATACATTTTAGGCAATAAAAAATCCCTATTTACTTTCTAGATTCAAGGAAAAAATTCGAATCCTTAAAAATAGTTTAATGAATTTCAGAACATCAACATAATAAATTCTTGAACATTTTTTTAATAGAACTCAGACAGAATGAAAATTTCTTATTTTTTGAAACCTTTGTTAAAAAATAAGAAACTTTAAAGCTTTTAATTAAAAAAAGTTAACCCTTGTTAATATTTTTCTAAAAATTTACTATAGAAAGAGGTTAAAAACAAAAAATGATTAGAACATTTTATTTTATGAAATATATAAAAGATTCTTTAGAATAAAGTTATTTTCTTTTTTCAAAATAATCATTGTAATTTTTTTTTTCAAAATTTAATTCATACACTGAAGTTTTACGGCATGGGCTTCAAATCTATTAATTTTTATCAGGTATTTGAATTATTATCATTTTAATCAAATTATTTGATATTTAAAGAAATGTATTCAATATTAGTGATGTATTAAAAACCAACTAAATAATAAATATGTCCTTACGAAAATGACTATTCAGTTAATGCAGTCAATTATTTTTAAATACAATAAGAGAAATCTGGATTATTATGCATTAACATTATTTTCAGAAGCATTCAATAAATCTACGCTTTTAATCATTTAAAATAATGGACAAAGAGGGGAAAAACACAATCTTTACTGAGTAAATTAACGATTGCATACTTTAAATTCCTTTTCTAAATGCATCTAAATTGTTTGAATAAGTAAATATTAATTATCTTTTTGGTAGTTTACAAGATAAATTGGGGTTCGGGCATAAAACGAATGACATCATTAAAATTCGAACATGACACTACGTAATGCATTTCATGAAAGGAATTTCATTTTAAAGATAAATCACGACTTTATGAAGTAAAAGGGAAAAAACAAAAATAAAAATGTAATAAAAAAAACCAAATCTTGTCCAAAATGATATAGTTCGTTTACTCGGTTTTACTCTTAAATGTTCAAAAGCAGAATTATTCGAGGTTTTGCCACTGGTGGCGCCACTGCGGCAACCTGGCTGTAAGTGATTTCGCGTAATTATTTTTAATGACGTTCCATTAAAACCATTATTATGATCAGTATCTCGTCTGTTGCAGAAGAGGCTTGCAGTCTTTTTTTGTAAACTACTTAATCCTCATTCAGTCTTGCGATTTTTTACGCAGAAGTGTTATCTGCGCGTAATTAATAACATCGCCCTTGTGACTGAGATATGTTAAAAAAATATTAAAATCGTAATGAGAAGGAATGTAGGAGCGTAAAAACTTCCACACTTCAGGTTATTTTTTACTAGACTCTACATAAAATTGATTGCTCCAACGGAGCAAAAATCATTTTATCGGAATTTCAACATTAACGGCAGTTTTGGGACAGTTTTTGTTTTGAGGAATTTTTTATACGATGTGAGATTTATAAAAAAAATTAATGTAACAGTATGGTCGGAAAAGTAAAGAGACATCAGTACCTGTTGGGATATGGAACAGCTACAGAAAAGATGATAAAAAACATTCTATGAAATTGAAAATTTATGAATTAATCAAAAAATTATAGAGTGGCATCACATTGAGTGATATAATAAGTTTTCAATTTTTTAAATATTATTATTATTATCAATTATTATTGGTTTAGTAAATAAATGTAACAGAATGGGCAGAAAATTAAACATGCATTAATACCATGCTGGTAAATAAAAAAAAGAAGAAAATATTATGAAAAGTATTCGATAATTTTTTTAAAAAAAATTATGAATTAATGAAGAAATTATAGAATTCTAAATGAATGTACTATTGAAATTTTAGTACTGTTATTTCAGTATATAAAAAAAACTTTTAAAATAAAGGGTTTTTGTAATACAGAATTTGGACCAAGGTAAGATCGCTATAATGAGGCGAAACTTATTCTAAACAAATATTTGAAGTTCTAATAGTACATATTCGATTCAAATATATATACATTTCCCTGGTGCAAAGTTTAAAAAGGATTTCAACAAATATTTATTTTGATTCATTGAATCTGAAATTATTTTATAAATGGTGTAAATAATAAAAAAAATTATTGTTTTAAAACAATGATCTTTAACATAGTTCATTAACAATTAGAATTATGTTTCCATAATATAGGTTACATTGTTACCATTATTTACATTTATTACCCTATTATATGCTTTGTGATAGGAAGAATAAAATAATTAAAATGTAACTCAATGAATATTTCTATATTTTATGACAGAAATAATGGAAAAATATTTAAATGAATTATTCCTTTCTCATCTTAAACTGATTAAGTTCAAAAATGTTTTAATCAAAATGGATTTAATACAATATTATTTTAAAGGAAAATTGCATTGATGAATTAGGAACATAAATTTAAAATAAATATGAGACAAAATTTTCTACTTTAAGAGTATGGAAAATTAAATTTTGATAATAAAAATATTATTTTCTTAAAATCTTACTTCTTGAAGTTCTATTTTTTCTCTTTCCTCAATATTGAAAAATTAAATGAATGAATAAATTAAAACCATCTGAAAAATTCCAAGCAAATTTAACCTTAAGGGATACGGACAATAAATATAGAAGTTTTTTAATGCTGCTTTATTC
Organism: Argiope argentata; assembly: GCA_026289955.1. Taxonomy (NCBI): domain Eukaryota; kingdom Metazoa; phylum Arthropoda; class Arachnida; order Araneae; family Araneidae; genus Argiope; species Argiope argentata. The sequence goes on along the minus strand of JAOUZG010000635.1, from coordinate 2,195,786 downwards.
TGAGAATGTAGGTAAAAGTGAATTTTGAAAAGAAATTGATATTTAAATACGCACGAGTTCAAAAATTCAGCCTAAAATGTTTATTGTTTTCAATTGGAATGAAGAATTCTTGATACTCTAGAATATTTTTCATCTAATAGTAATTTTTAAAAAGTTGAATAAAAGAGTTAGCAAATGGTATTTATGATTTTTTTTTACATTAATAGAATAATTTAGTCAATAGAAAATGTATATTTAACTTATATTCAAGTTAAAAATAATCCGATTTTATCTATAAAGTAGAGTTTGAAGTATTGTTTTTTTACGATTTAAAAGAATTTTTTTGAATTTTACCTTAGAAAAAACTCAAATTTTAAAGGATGCATAGATCATTAGTAATCATAATCACCTATTTCCAATTAAATAATTATTTGTATAAAATGTACAATATCCATAGTGTCATTGAATAAAAAATTTAGAAAATTTAAACGCAAGGAATGTTTACTTGATAATAATTTGTGTAAACTTACATAATTTTTACTTACAATTTGCTGATTACGATTATAATTATGAATATTTTTATTTCATATTTAAATAAAATTATGAAATTATGAAATACAATTTCATAAAATTTAAAGCTATTAATTCCTATTTTTTCTCAAAAATTATATTCAGAAATTATGAAAGTAAACAAAAAAACTTTTTAAGATTTTCTTTTTGTCTTAGATTATAAGGATTCATCTTATTTTCAAAGATAAATGGTGAAGAACTATCGCTTAACTATATTCTTATGTCCACATGATTTAGATGAATAACATTTGAAGTGGTATCCTAGAATTATTTGATTGCAATAAATGCAAATGGTTTTAGAATCATTGTGTTCAAACTGATTCTGATTTCTCTTTCGATGTATCAACGTGTTTTCTTTTAAATGTCAACAATGATTGGCAGTTTTTACTTTCTTGCATAAGAAAAGAAATTATATAATTATAAATTCAAATAAAAGAGAAAGTAATGTTGTCATCAAAAGAGTTCAAACTAGAGATTATGGCAATCTCTCAGTTTCAGACTTATTTGAGTCAGAAAGCACATTTTTGTGATTATAATTCTTAGTCTTTCTGTCCGTCTGCCTGCTCGTTTCTGAATATGAAGTTGAAAATATGTTTTTAACAAGATGAACGAATGTGGGTAACAGAAAAGTGGTAAGTGGTATTGACAATAAGTTGGCAAATTTTGAGATGAAATCCATTTAAATCGATGAAAGGAAAATCGATTAATGCGATGAAATTCATTTAAAATCGGCCAGTGTATTTTAAAATCGGTAGCTATAATAAACATGAAATGAATAGAGCTGGTTGGTTTTTCAAAATGTTCTAATTGGATAAAGGAAACTTTTTCTTAACAAACACAAGATCAAAATGTTTCAGTAATTTTGTCATATACGCAGCTGAAATAATAATTATTATAATATGGTACAATTTATATAAGATTTAATAACTTTTATAGCTTATATAATAATCATAAAAGTAATATAGAAAAATTTAATTTATTTGGCAAAATATATCTACTATTTTCAATATTTTTATAATTTTCCATTATTTATTTTCTGTACTAGACTCTAATCAAAAACTAGCTACCATAAGAATGACGTCAATAACCTTGAATTGTTTTCACTTGAAAACGATTTCATAAAAGCGTTTCTGATCCATTTCCTAAACGTCTATACATTTTACCACTTTATGTTTTTTACTTTACTTTATATAAGGAAATTTTTCAACTTTCATGATTTATTTAGTTTACTTTTCAGAATGTTTCAATATTTGCAGCAATTTAAAAGAAATTGCTTGCTATAAAAATTTGAAACCACAGGAGCTGCCACTGGTATGTTTTTATTCATCCTTTGTTTTTATTCCGAATAAAATAATACTGGTTAGTATAAGTAGGATATTAAATATATATTCTTTTTTAAATATACTTTCTTGACATTTGTAAATATATTAAACAAAAAGGAATGGTACGATCGATATAAAAAATAAAACTACGTCAACTTGTTTATTCTGAGTCTGATAATTTCCTTTTGATTATTCCAAAAATAAATGAGTCGAAAAAAGAAAACAGAACCTTCTGTAACAATAGCAAGAATTGCATGTCACCTAATTAGGGAAATGACGCGAAATGAGAAGTAATAGAAGCTGTTTTAGATTCTCTACTATGATCGTTGAAACTCAAATAAAAAGAGGAAAAAACTCTTTCTTATGCTAAAAAAGGCAACTAAAAGAAAGAAATTAATCTGATTTAAAAAGCTAATGAAATCGAAACTCGAAAGAAAAAAAATTAGTTTTCCAAATGCCAAGTAATGTCCTCTCTTGAAATGTTTAATTTGCGATCACGTACACTTATAGAAAATTCAAGTTTTTTTTTCTTCATGTCTCATTTCAATTAAATCAGTGTCATGATCCATTTTAAAAAAAGTAAAATAAATAAATAATATGTCTTTATAGTTCTTTATGTTGATATTTCGTTTTTTTAATTCCACGTTTAGCATTAAATTATGCTTAGTACATTTTCTATGCGATCCCTTTTTATCACGAACAATCTATCTGTATAAGTATTGGGTGGTTAAAAAAGCTTTTATGATTAAAATGAAACACTAGTGGCCTATCCGCTCAACCAATCAAACCAAAATTTCAGACATGGTTGTGTGAAGGTATACGCAAGAGATAGTGATGATTTTAAACAAAGCAGAGCTTACGGTTTCGGTTACAGTGAGAGAATTTTAAAATTTTCGACATACACTTTATTCCTTAAGTAGATTACACAGCGTATTAAAAACCACAAATGGTGTGGGAACGATTAGCGTGTGTCGAAAATTGTCAAGGTATAGCATTTGCAAAGGAGAACATTATAAAATATAAATGACTACACAGAGAGGAGGAGCTTTGTCACTCTGCATAATTCACAAGGTTAGACAGTAGAAACCCCAATCACAGAAGACCACATGCAAAGCCTTGCTTGTGGAAAAATCTTTACAAAGCAGTGTAAGAAGAGTGCTTATTCAGTCAAATGTTCGATAGTGCCAAGAAGATGACCCTTACAAAGAAACAACGAGATGAATTGATAAAGCTGTTTTATCTGAAAGGGGAAAATGTTGGCAAAGCAGTTCGATTTTATCGACGAAATCACGAGGCCCATATTCTTTAGAACGATTAACATGTGACCAAAATTGCTGGCGTAATGCATTTGCAAAGAATATCATTATAAAGGACTAATGACAGTACAAACAACAAGAGAAAAAAGGTTTTGTTAGAATGGTTATCTATTATTAAAGGTTTTCAACGTGTTCACCTTCACAGGCGGCAACACATTGCATTGGGGAGATAGTGGACTACAATGCCGAACATATCATGAAAGGTGGAATCTGTATAACTTCACGTGTTATGGCATCTTTCAATTATGACACATCTGAACCAGATAGGGTACACTTTCGATTTCAGATTACGCCAGAACCAGAAATTCATAAGAGTGAGGTCGAGAGATTGCTGTGGTCACGAAACTGCAAATTTACGAGAGATGAATCTATCCCCAAAATGCTATTGCATCACTGGTCGTACACATTGGGCCACGTGTGGAGGAGCCCCATATTGCATCCACACAGTGTCATTAATGACATTTCGTAGTTGCAATTCAAGAATAACGTATTCCGAGCCCTTGTGACAGAGCACGATTTCAAAACCTGTGGAAGTGACCTCTTTGAAGAAGTACGTGCTGAGAACAAATGTACTAGTGGTGTCACACCACATAATCTCTTTGGCTTCGTATAAAAGTACTGGTGCCACAATGTGAAGGTTTTTGCTCTCCCAATAAACGCAGTTCAGTTAGTTAACGCTTCCATTGAAAGAGAAGTGTACCTCATCCGTTTATATTATTTGCAGCGGCCATCTGCCATCTTCATATCTGATGAGGAAAAATATGAGAAGTCCGCACTCAGTTGCTCATTTCCAGACTGCAACATCTGGAAGCCTGAAAACTGTAGTTTTCGGGAAAAGTTAAAGGGAAATGAGCTTCATCCATCCATACTATCCTCAGTGGCCATCTGTCATCTTCATCATTTCTGATGAGTAAAAAAATGCGAAGTTCGAACGCAGTTGCTCATCTCCAGACTACAACATCTGTACGCGCTGAAACCGATAAGGAAACATCCGCAGAACAGAGCGCAGAAGCCTGAGAGCTGTAGTTTTCGGTAAATGCAAATTGTGAGCAACACTTCTTGCAGTATGCGACGGACCTGCAGTATTCGTGTTATGAACTTCCGCAACAACTCCAACTAGAGATGGTCGTCCAGATCAAGGTAGATCTCAAATCTACCCAGTTTCTTCAAATTTTCTTACCAAATAAAATACACTTCTTATGGAACATGGGTCTCGTCTTAGCTTGTGATTTTGTCGATAAATTCGCACTGCTTCGACAGCATTTTCCCCGTCCAGATAAAACAGCTTTATCAATTCACCTCGTTGTTTCTTTGTCACACCCTCTTGTTGGCACAATCGAACATTTGACTGAAAAACACACTCTTCACACACTGCTTTTTTAAAGATTTTTCCACAAGCAATGCTTTTTACGTGGTGTCCTGCAATTGGTGCATCCGAAATTGATAAGGAAACATCAATAAAACAGATCTCTGATGCCTGAGAACTGAGGTTTTCGGTAAATCATGCCTTAACCTGGACTCGAACCCGCGACGCCCAGGTCACGAGGAAAACACGTGACCTCTTTGCAAGGAGGCCGACAATTTTTGTAATAATTTTTTTAATCAACAAATGCAAAGCGCATCACCTAAATAAACTGTAATTCAAATTTTATTTTATTTGGACCAATAGAACGCATTTTAGAGCTATTTAGTCATTAAATTGTTTCTTTTCAGTCTTTACTAAATATATGAAAGGTAGTGCAAATGGTAAGTTTCTTAAATAAATATATTTTTTTGTCTTATATCGTATATTGTTTCACTTTTAACAGTATTCATATAGATTATTTCAAGCCAAATAATAATTGCAAATTTTAAAAAGCAGTGTTAAGTAACTAAACGGATACCCTCACTTTTTTAAAATTTTACATTTAAAACAATAAAAAAAATGTGAGATACGCAGTCAGTAACAAATTCTTAAAATTAAAAAAAATTGTAGAAATATTTAAATAGTTATTCATACAATCACATCGAATGTAGAAAGAATCAGATTAAGTTTCTTGTTAAAGTGTAAGGTATTCTTCCATATTCGTTTTTATAAAGCAGCTGGAACTAAAAAATAAACCAATTTTCCTGTTAAAATCAGGTACTTTCATGTAATATACAGGGGATAAATTTAGTTATTGAGAAAGCATGTAATATTTCTGCTTTTTCAAGGGCTGTAAAAAAATACTGATTATGAATACTGATACTGAAGAACTGAAATTCTCAGTAATTTTTAAAACCATATTTTCTATTTCTGCCAGGATTCTTACACGAATGTTTACAAAATATACAAAAAAATATTGGAAAAATTAAAACCTAGAATAGATAAATGAATATAATTGGAAATTCTTGCTGTAAATTTTAAATAGATTTTTTTATTAAATTTCAAATTTATTGAAAGTGACTTTAGTGTTTTCATTTAAAATGTTAAATTAAATATATTTCTCTGTCCCAGTCGTATAACATCTTAGTGCGTAATTTCTATTTTTTAACACAATATATAATTAATATTTCTCAGAGATCAAATTAAAAACAAAGCAAGCATACTAAATTGAAAATTTATCAAAACTAAAATGTCACGCATTACATGAGAAGTCATACTAGATTCTCAGACTAGCCCGTAAGCACACGGAATATACCATAAAAATGAATGATCGAACCACTGCAAAATCAACACTGGCAGTAATAGAGGTTGAGTCCTAACCCCATCACCGGCTACAGTTCAGTCTTTCCTGTAGGAAATATGTCTCTTTATCGATGGAAGGAGCCTAACACCCACCTATTAGTGTACCCCTTAGAGTGTTTAGATCCAACCTCCATGCTGGAAGCATTTCATCCTCATGTCTAGGCCTTCACCCCCTTTGGATGATGCAGTAGATGATTGTTAAATATCGCTATGCTAATTGATATCGCCGAAAAGTGTCGCTTATGTTATCCTTTCTGAGGAAGAATGCATATGTAATGTGAGTTCGTGCTGTCTTGGAATAAACGTGATGTCTTGTGAAAGATATGTCTCCATTTATTAGAATCATCGAAAGTCTAACAAAGAAATATTTTATGGTGCTGAAAATCGGGGTCGAGCAATCTGGGAGTCTTTAGATTATTCAGATAAGAAATTAGTAGATATATTTTTTATTGAAATGTAGTTAAAGAAGAACAAAAAGAAGCGTGTAGTAACTATACCACTGACTAAAAAATTAATGAAAGTAACTGAGGTAAATTATTTAGAAATTGATAGTACTGCCGAGGAAGAACTTGAAATGTTACGAGATTGCAGTAGTCAATTGAATGCAAAAAGAATGGAACTGAAGACGGCTTTACTTTTGAAATCAGTATGAATGAGGTATTCAAAATAATGAAAGTTTGAGCAAAACAGAAAAATGTACTTAAATCAAATCTTTGCTTAACGGTAATGCATTATTTGCTATATCTGGATTTAATATTAGTGATCGAAATTATGATTTTTCGATTGAAATTCTATAGGATCGCTTCAAAAGGCAAGTAAGATATTGTTATTAGTTCGCATCTGTACCTATTGTTATGTATTGAACCTGTTAGAAGCATATCAAACTTTAAAGGATTGCGAAAACCTTTTGATGAATGCAAAATTCAAATTCGAATATTAGAATCATTGAATGTTACTTTCGGAAGAAATGAAAATTTATTTTGTCCAATAATTTTGCAAAAAATCCCAGTAAAATTAAATTTTGAATTCAATTGAAATCGGAAAGAAAAATAGCAGTCTGATATTAAAGAACTAATGGAATAATTGAGGAAAGAAATTAATTTTCGTGAAGTTGTAAAGCTTATGAACTATTTGAAACAATTTCAACGACAAGATTCAAGAAAAGGCAGGAATTTATGAAATAACTCAGATTTTAAACCAAAAATAGCGAATGCAACTACATTATAAACGCTGAATAATAAGTGCATATTTTATAACAAGAGCGATTATAAAAAATTGGATGTAGAGAAAAAATGCAAATTATTGAAAAGAAACGGGAAATGTTTTTAATTTTTTTTTGGGGGGGGGGGGTAACGACATTTAGGAACTTTCTTTTTTAAAGTAGCATTTATATCGAAAGAAATGTTGAAAACCACATCATAAATATATATGTTTAAATCAAAATGGTTTTATTCCATTCCGTATTCCTGAAAAATAAGAATACTGACATTTCTCATTCCTCTGCTACAACCATGAAGTCTGACGTCATCCTTTAAACTGTTTGTACGAGTGCAGAGAGTAAAAGAAATAAATGTGTTTTAAGGTGCCTTTTAACTGGAGGGAGTCAAGTTTCATTCATCAGAGAAAAATATAATATAAATTAGGACTCCATTCGAAAGGCTTTCCTAGTCTAAACATTCATACGTTTGCGGAAAATGAAAGTAAACATTGTTGCAGATGGGAAGTGGAACTAACATTACGAAATATAAATCAGCCATATTTATCACTCTTGATGCCATCGACACTCCTTTAATTACAACTGCAGAATTGAAAACATTGGATACAAAAACTAAATATGACCTAATAAGTTTGGAATATCACTTATGACTCATCACAGTGCAGATTAAAAATCCATTTCAGCTCTAATAGATTAGGGGCAGATTGTTTATGGAAAATTGCGAAAGAAGAAAAAATAGAATAAACGAACAAGCCATTGCTTTGAATACGATTTTTGGCTGGCATATTCAAGGTCGATTATCTATTTTGAAGTTAAAGCACAACCTTCGATGGTCACGGTTCAACTCTGCGGATACTATTTGCTTTAATTTATTACTTGATGAGAAGCTGTCAAGAGCGTTGAAATCATTTTGGAATATTGAATCCTTGGGTGTAGATAGTCCCGATGAGCGATTAGATGAAAAGGCTTTTAGACTGTTTGAAAGATCATCAAAGAAAAAAATAGCCGTTATGAAGTTAGATTGTTTTAATGAAAGTGACATTAAGTAAAATTAGGTGAAGTGAGAGTGAAAAGTTGGTAATGTGAAAATGCCACATTACATGAAAATTATGTAAACTCAAAAAAAGATTCTTTTACCCTTTGCCTTCGATGGTGCTTCTTGGGCACCTTTCAAGGCAGTGCATTATTTTGATGTTTATATATATATTCAATTTTGATTATTGAAAATACCTACCGAATGGAAAAAAGACGGAGAAATTCAATTTTAAACACACACTCAAATTTGGAGCAATAAACAAGCCCTTGTATATTGAATAATTATGCATCGAATTATTTTTCCGATTGCATGGGTTAATCTATTGAAGCAATTTCTCTCAAACTTGAAATTTTATGATGAATATAGACAAGTTATAAGTCATCATATCAAAGATATTATTGTAGAAAAAGTACGCTGAAAGTGAAAGTACCTATTGCATTCTTCATCGAGCAGTGCTTAAAAAAATTCACACTTATGCAAAATTGCGTGTGTGTTATGACGCATCTTCAAAAAGATAAAAATCAGAAATCGCGAAACGATTGTTCACTTCATGGTCCAAATCTTCTTCCTGAACTTTTGAAAGTTTTGCTAAAATTCAGAATGCATTTGTTAACCCTTTGCACTCCGATGGTGCCTCTTAATCACCATTCAAGACTGTGCATCATTTTAACGTTTCATTTGTTTATTTTTCAAATTTAATTGTTTAAAACGTCTACATAAGGGTTAAGAGGTGCAGATTAAGTTTTCAGAGAAATTCTACTTAAAACAATTATCTATATTTATTTTTCCTATCAATAAACAAATCTTTGTATTAGGTGAATAGTTTGGCTTAAAATTTTTTTTGGACTGCAAAGGGTTAAAAAGGTCAATTAATTATGAAGATCGGGATGCGAGGCGATTTTTATGAATGCATGATGATTCGAATTTATCGAATACAGAGATTCAGAGCTACAGGATGTTCTGTGCGATGTTCGGATCTAAATCCCGCCTTTTCTTCTCAGTGCTTCTATCAAACATCACTTGAAGAAATAAGCAAATAAATATATTAAAACTGTAGAACTTCTTAGTAACAGCGTGTATGTTGATGATTTCATTTGTGAAACACATACTGAAATGGAAGCTAATGAAGTCAATCACAATGCAATGAAATAGGCTTCAAGTATTTAATCAAGTGGAACTCAAATTCTTCTGTTTTACGAAAGGAATACGAAAAGGAAAAAACAGAGGGTTCAGTGCCTTTGTGCGATTCATCTGCAAAAGTACTGGCACTTGAATGGAGCACTCATAATGATGTTTTCTCATTTAGTGCAGAAGATATAATTGAATTTATATACGAAAATGGACAAACCAATAGTTCTGCTTTGAAAGCCGTCTCTAGAATTTTCGACCCTCTAGGATTTCTTGCTCCCTACGTGATTCAAACAAAGGTATTTTTCCAAAATTTATAGCTTATTGATATTGACTGGGATAAACCTATTTTCAGCAGAATTACTATTCAAATGGATAAAATAAACATAAGCAATTGAAGGAATTCCCGGAAGTTCAAATATTACACTGGTATCCCTGCACTGATGTAGACACACCTCATGATTGGGAACTGCATTGTTTCAACGACAGTTCATATGTGGCGGCTCTCCATTGCAGAACAGTTTTTGTGCACAAACAGTCCTTGAGTATAAATGATGTGCGTTTGATTAATATTTTAAAAAGTGGCGGGAACACCAACTTTTGTTATTGTGTATTTTTGAGGGCTGGAAAAGACGGCTATTTTTGTTGTATATATATATAAGTTGGGAATTTTTATTCGATGGATCAGAAAATAAAAATTCATTTTATTAGCTATAGAGGTCCATGCTTATATCTTCTCCACCTCTTGCTTGTAACTAACCAACTCCCATATGAGATGGAGTTTCAATAATTGTGCAATTTCTAGGGCAAATTAGCCCACTTGGCACACAGATTGCCAATGGGGCTGTTGTGTATTTCAAGTTTCCATACCAGAATGAGATTAAAACTGTGTTCGTTATCTCCAAAAACAGAATTGCTCCACTTAAAAAGTTGTCTTTACAAAGACTTGAACTCATGACTGCATTATTAAGTGCCCGACTAATTGTTTCAATTCGATAACATTTTGCAGACGCTTCCGTCTATATGTGGACATACTCAAAAGTTGAGCTTCATTGGATTGAAAGTAATCTTCCTCGATAGAAGACCTTCGTACAGAATCGAGTGATAGAAATACAAGTAAGAACATCACCTGAAGTAAGGAAGCAATGCTCTGGCTCCCATATTCCTACTGATAAAATCACAAGAGGTTCTAAATTGTACGATCTTAATCCAAAAAATCGTGTTAAAGGTTTATGAAGAGTAAAGAATAGGTTAGTTAAATATTCTTTAGATGTAGATGAAGTGAATCCTATCATATCGCCTAATGGTTATTTTTCTCTTCTTATTATTTTAAATAATCCTGAAAACATTTTTCACAATGGTATTAACGAAACTTTAATCCAAACAAGAGCAAAATTTGGATTTTAAAAGCTAGACGCTTCATAAAATCCATCTTATATAATTGTAGAATTTGTAAAAAAAATAATGCTAACCCTGGTCAAGAAATTTCATCTCCACTTCCTCCTAATCGAATTCAGAAGTTGCAACCGTTTGAGGTAAGTTGAATTGATTTCGTAGGACCAAACAATGGTTCTGAAGTGTATATTATTTTGTTTACTTGTGCCGTTACTCGAGCAATACATTTGGAATTGGCATCTAATTTAAGTGCAGAGTTTTTAATTCAAGCATTTCGTAGACTTATTTCACGTGGTGATGTATCTAAGATAATATATATATTCTGATAATACAAAAAAAAACCTTTAAATGAACTGATAAAGAATTGAAATATTTGTATAAATTGTGTTATGATAAAAATGTCTCTTGATATATAGTGAATAATGGTATTACTTGGAAATTCATTATCATACTGGCGCCCTAATTGAAAGGGTTCTGGAAACGACTTGTCAGATCTGTAAAAACATGTTTAAAACGTAATTTGGTAAATATTCATTGACTTATGAAGATCTGTACACTGTGTTAGTTGAAGTTGAAGCATTAATTGATAAACTTTACCCTGCTGTGAACAGTTTATCATTGATTTATAAACTGTACACTGCTATTGATTGAACTCTACATTGCTATGCTAACACAGCAGCGTGCAGTTCAATCAGCAGCAGTGTACAGTGAAACTTGATTGATTCATGCCCAATTACATATTTTTATTGTATAATATAAATGAACCAGATAGACTATCTCCACCTCATTTTTAAACTGAGTCAAAGTTAACTGTTTAGCGATCCCCAAATGCCGTACCTGAAGCTTCAAAATGTGATTTTATGAAAAGACGGAAATATAGATTATTATTGTTAGATCATTTCTGTAAAAGGTTTTATAAAGAGTATATTTTGTAACTAAGATCTGCTATGTTTTCTAAAATACGTAAGATCTGTTTCCAGTTTAAACTTAATGAAGTAGTATTAAATTGAGAGGATAACGTTAAAAGAAGTAACTGGAAAATAGACAAATTTAAAACTTTTATTCCAGGAAAAGGCAAAAGTATATCTAGTGATATCAAGGTTTCTAACGGTACTTTAAGAAGTCCAGTGGAAGGGTTATATAATTTAGAGGTTCAAAATAAATTTTTGATGCATCCAAGAGTATGCATTGGGGGGGGGGAGTGTTAAATATCGGTAAGTTAATTGATATCGTCTCGAGATGACGCTTTTGTTACCACCGCTGTGGAAGACTTATATTATAAGTGTTCGTGTTGTCTTGGAATAAACGTGATATCTTGGGAATAATCTGTATCCCTTATATTAGGATCATCGTATGTTTAACAAAGAAACATTTTAATAAGAAACTGTCCGAAATCAAAACTAGAAATCTTGAGCATTTCTGCAAAAATTCCCGAAACCCAAGGCAAGAAGCGTTTTTGTTCTTATCCTCAATCAGACTCTTATCCCTGAAACGTTAACTTTATCAAAATATTTGAACTCATTTTCCCACCAAATACTACATTAATGCATGAGTATAGTTATTTTATTGTTGTTTTGTGTATTGTATGTAAACTTAGACACGTTTTTCTTCTTAATAAATCTTTCCTTATATAGCTATTTAACTTATAGTAAATTCTATGGATCCTCAGAGCGAGGATATCCAGTTGCGAAAAAATTCAGATGGCTTTTGAAATGCTTAAAATTTTATGAGTTATACTTTAGTTGATACTGTAAATTAAATTAAGACCTCTCGCGCCAAAGCTTTCAACACTTTGCACTCCGAAAAATAATTAGATGCAAAATTAATACAAAGATTTGTTTATTGCTATGAAAAATAAATATACATAATTCTTTTAAGTAAAATTTCTTTGAAAAATTAATCTACATCTCTTAATTATTATGTCGACGTTTTTAACAATTAAATTTGAGAAATGAATAAATAAAACGCCAAAATGATGCACAATTTTTAATGTTGAGTCAGACGCGCCATCGGAGTCCAAAGGGTTGATTATGGAAATTATACGATACAAAATCAATTTTATTTTCCAAAACATTTACTTACATCATAATGAAACGTTTCTAAGAAAAACTGTTATTAAGAAAGAATTAACTCGTTCAAGCACATAAATTTTATAATCACTAATAATAAAAAAATAATGAAATCTTTTAAGTTACTTTTTAGAATTTAAAAAGATTGGAACATAATTTGCAATTATTTATTAATTTCTCTTCTTTTTATTAAATTTTTATTTCAATTTATAAGCAAGATCTGTCAACTAATGTTACAACTTAAATATTTACAACTAATGCCCATTTTTAAAACTTAATCTCAGATGCTTTAGTAGAAATCAATAATGTTTTTGTATTTGAACAATTTTTTCCAAAACATTTAAGCCTACTCAAAAGCAAACTTTCTGATTTGCAGTTTTTAAAAGATTTCCTTTCGCTTCCGATTATTCTGCTTCAAAAAATCCACTGGACTTTCGGAAAAGAAAGAAAAGGCTGAAAGCACTTTCAGGTGAAACAACAGTCACTCGCATGGGAATAAATCACAAATGAACAGCAATTGCTAGATTTTTTTTTACTTTTTCATTATTTTTTCGTAATGGTTTGTATTTAGCGAGGAATCTTAGCTAACTATGAAACGCCTATCCAAGCGGAAGTCTTGATATCCCGATTTTACCGAGCCGATGGCTTTGATTTCTGATGTAAGAATTAGACCAACTTTTTGTCAATTTGAAAGGAAAGCCAAGCGGCGAAATAGAAACTTTACACCGAAAACAATGCACAATAATAGCAAGAATATTGGAAGAAATAAAAAACGAATCTTTTGAAAATTTAACCGTTTTGAGTGTCTGCATTATTTGGCAATATAAAATACTTTATTCACTAATAAATAAGAAGTAAATTGGATAACATTCGTATATACATTTAATATTTGGAATTAGGATGGGCAAAATTTTATAAATATTTGATATTCTGGTTTTGTACGTGTCTCTTTGTGGCGTCTGAATATTAGAAGAATATTTTTTTTTCATTATTTAACATATTAGAAGATATTTCCTTCAATAAAGATTTATATATTTCTTCTTTCTGACATTTCTTTTAAATTAAAACATTACGTTGGCAAAAATGGCTCTATTTTGTATGTATTTGACTTTTTTTTGGCTTTACAGTCCCTATTTTCAACCTAAATCTATAGTATTTTGCGTTTTTATCCAGAAAAAAAATTAGCATTATAAGGAAATATTTATGAATCTGTCTTGTGATTGAGTAAATTAAATTCTGTTATTGTTCGGCCAGTAACTTTTAAAAATATTTTTATTGCATTGCAAAATACAATACTTATTTATTTAATAATTCATATTTTATTGTTATAAACATTTTTTCAGAATTGTTATAAAAAAATTAAGCTTTTCTATTGGGTTTTTTTTCAAAGTTGCAATGAAACTGAAACTGTTTAACATTTTGCGCTCCGAAGTCGAATGTGACTCGACATTTAAGACTGTGCATCATTTTGATGTTTTATTTATTTATTTTTCAAATTTAATTGTTAAAAACGCCTACATAATGGTTAAGAGATGTAGACTAGTTTTTCAAAGAAATTTGACTTAAAGGTTTTATATATATATTTACTTTTCATAGCAATAAACACATTTTCGTATTAGATGAATAATTTTGCATCCAATTATTTTTCGGCCTGCAAAGGGTTAAATTGTGATACAAAAGATTTATTCATACAATTTTTCGATTGTTAAAAAAACTACGAAAATCACATTTTATTATAGATATATACAGCTTCAGTGAACAAGTTTTTCAACAAAAGAAAGATAATTAAAATAATAATTCTCCAGTAAATCAAAACATTGTATGATTTGACTCTAAAATGATTATTTTTATTAAATACACAGAATAAGGGCAAAGCTTTTAAAATATGGCTGAAATGTTTACATAAATCGATGCTTAAAAATATTTCATTGAGGTAGTCGCAATGATCAAATATACATTAGATTTTTAACTGAAATTAATCAGTAGATATTTAGACGAACCAGTAAAAGGATAGGTGACTGAAAGATAATAATATAATGGCCACATTGAAAATGTAATTTAAATTCTGAAACTTAGTAATACATTTAATATACTATTTATCATTATAATTATGATATGCCGATATTACTTTATTCTTCTATAAATTGAATTAACAGTTACAGAAAAAAAGAAGGCACCAAACTTTACTCTGCTTCAGATAATTATATTCGAAAGCTAACAATACCAATGTAAAGCTAGTAACCTATACTAAAAAATAATAGTCCTAAAGTGTTCACGGAGGATTATCCATAAATTTAACATTGTATTAACTTTGGAATTCTCTATGACAGAGATGTCATGGATAGATTTCGCATGAAAAAATTAGAATATACTTTTTCATTAATATACTATCATTGCATCGATATATTTTTAAATTTTTTGTTAAGGGCGAATTACCATATTTAGATTGTAATGTTTACACATTCTCTTGATGTTGTTAATCTTATTTCTTTACATTCATGATACGTGAAAAGTCTCTTTAGATTTGAAATTCACATGTTAAAATCGGTTGCTGCTTCATACATGATGAAATATTCAGAGGGAAAATCTTTGTGAAAGTTTCATTCCTTTCTTCAAAGAAATATTCAAGATCATTGAAAAGTTTTATTTAAATTGCATTTGAGTCTGAATCACCATTACGCTGAAAGTATATTAATGGAAATTTTTGTTGTATGAGCAAAAGAAGTAAAACTGAATATATTTGGGGTTTTTTTTTACCCTTTAAATGCAGTATTAAATTAAGAGTTACAATTTGTATATTACTAACGGAGGGAGAGAAAAAAAATATCGTTTTTTATTTGTCTTTGCAATTTGATCTTGATTTTCATTATTAATATATACAGCTTTTTATCATCATTACTTAACACTTATAATAGGCATGAATTGATACATAAATTTATTTTGTAGGTACTTAAAAATGTAGTGAATGTTATTCAGTAATAAATGTAAATTTTTGCATAATTTTAAGTGCATCTTAAATATAAAACTGAAAAAATAATATTATTACTCATCGGAATAAACTGAAATGTTGCAAGAACCCATAACATTACTTCGCCCTTAGATTTTTGCCTAAACTAAAGGAATTGTAATTCAAGAAGTTTTTAATTTCTATTTTTTTCTCATACTAAAAATTACTTCTGAAAGATAAATATATATTTGAAATGCTTAAAATACCTTATATTTTTTCAGCAAAAAGAGAGAGATCAGTAACATTGTTTTTTTACATTATTATATTAAGATAAAGACATATATATAAAATTAGCGTTATTATAACATTAGAAGGCCAGGCCATTGAGAGCTCATAATTTCTAAATGAGTGGACATTGACAAATGAAATTCAACTTCCAGGAAGAACTTTGATGCAATTTTAAAATTTCATGAAAAAAAAAAGGTTGTCGATATTAGAGCTTTAAAGTGTGTTCACATTTCGGTGGATAGACAACTCTTTAAGATATTTAAAAAACAATTTAAGAGTTATTCATTTTAAATTTTACCAATTTTATGACTATGCGATGAGCAATGCATAGCTGGAATTAAGATGAGTGGCTACTTTTTTTTTCTGAGATGGTCACTTCTTTTCTTTTTCTACTATTACCTACAAATATCAAAGGAATAGCAGATGACATCTGAACAACCAACTCAGAATTAACAGATTAAATTTCTTTAAAAGTTATACATATCTGTAGAGTGACTAATAAAATATAGGGTGATTTATTAGTCACTCTACAGGTATGTATAACTTTTAAAGAAATGGTGATTATCAAAACAGGTGATTATCAAAACAACGGAAACAACTGTGACTAAAAACAACATTTTTGAATGAACTTCGTAAACATTCGAATGTAAAAGTAATCACCTGTATTTTTTAATAAATAGCAATGTATATATTCTGGTAGTAAATGTTAGCTTTATTAATGTTCTGAAAATCTTGATTTCTTATGAAAATAATAAAATGTTCGATGTCTCGAATTTTCAAAGAGATAGAATTGTATGTGCCGGTCCAGCTAGAGCAAATGTGACAGAAAAATCCCATAATCATGTTTCTAAAGGTACAGCGTCTGAAGTCATGACAACATACACATTGATCGGCAGAGCAAAATAGTGGGCCGAAAGATAAACTCAGTGAGAGAGACTGACAGTTATTGAAGAGGAATGTTATGTCTAAAAAGGGAATAAATGAAAACAAAAGCGACATCAGAGATCAATCAGCTTCTGAATTCTCTAGTGTGGGTGAATACAGTTACAAGGCGCCTTCATAAACAAAATATTTATGGCATAATTGCAAATCCCATTACTCTTATCACAGATGGTAAAGATAAACGTCGTCTACAGAAGTTCCAAACTCGCAAAATCTAGTCTACTGATAAGTGGAAGAATGAAACATGGTCTGAATAATCGTATTTTAGACTTTTCTTTACACCCACCTGGCCCTAATTAGCGCTACTTAAAAAACAAGAGACTCTCGTTTCGGCTTAAATCTGCTGCTTTATTAGCGGAGGGCTTGTCCATAGGCAAGTGCCATAAGTAACAACAACAACACTCACAAAGAAACAATTGCTTTAAGAATTCATTATTTATTCTTCAACATTTAAACGATATTCATTA
>JAOUZG010000635.1:2138726-2178304 GCA_026289955.1 Argiope argentata | reverse complement strand
TATCCATTATCTAGAGTAATTCATTGGATAAAACTACAAACTTCTATTTATTTCTATCAATTCAGGGCATTTGATCTGGTAAAAAAAACTGAGTTATGCGTCAAAACATCAGAACCGATAAAAAAATTAAATTAGCATTAGTTGATTACTTTTCAATGTAAAAGTTAAATTGCGAAGTAATAAAAGCATTTTAGAATTCTTTTCAAGATAAAATATAAATTGTGACAAAAGCGACAAAGTATTTCTTTTTTAAAGCTTAATAAAGGTGTTTATTTAAAAAAATAAATACTTTTCTTTCGAAAGAAAGTTAAATGCAGACCATTTATGAAATCCAGGAAACGATCTCAAGTTACTAAAAAATAGCATTACTTTAGAAGAAAAAAATCAACTCTTCCGAATACTTTTCAAAGTATTAATGCAATAAAAATTCAATTCTAGCCTTCCAAAACAATACCATTTCTCCGATTTCTCTGAGGTAAGTGGGGGTGGGGTGGGGGTCACCAACCACTGAAGATATTGGACCGAAAATAAAACAGAAAATCTTTTTAAATGGGTGTGAAGATATCGAATAAAAAAAAGAGTAGAATAGCATGGCAAATAAAAATCCAGGTATTCGTAATTAAAACTTTCAGCCGTTTGGTTTGAAAAACATTTAATTGCTGCCATTATTTTTTAAGAAATGTTTGTTTTAAATAATAGCAGAGGGCAGTTTTCTTTCATTTAGATCACGCATTTGTTTTTCATGACAAATTGTGTTGGTAATCCAAATAAAAAAAGGTAAAAAAAATATATTATAATATTAAGTTCTGCTTATAAGTATACTTTGGGGGTTTTGAAAGAAAATCACGCTATAATAAATGGAAACTAAAATAATAAAAAAAAAACATACATGAATGGTGAATGCAAATTATTTGATTCATAAATATTTTGGTTTTATAACCGTTGTATTGCTATTACCCATTATATTGTGTGCTTGTCGTAAAAATTACGATGAATTTTTACGTTTTTATTATCTCACAAATAATACTTTATTGGATATATGACAATATTATGCATCCTGTAAACCAGTCCCATTCTATTCCCCTTGAAAAAATACTATTTGATCACAATCCACGACAAGATATATATATATACTTAATATATCCTTATCATTCTTTAATTTTAGATAACTGTGTTTTTAAAAAATTTCTTCATAAAATTCTTCCATCAAAAAATTAGTATAATTTTTTTTAATGATGGTATTCTATAACTAATATTTATTTAGAAAAAGAAAGGATGATAGGGATATCTTAAAATATCTGGTGTTCTTATTCTGCTGGTATCTAAAAAGATAAAAAATAAGGTAATATTAGAAAAATTGTATTTGATACAAATGAATAGATTTAAAATTCTGAAGATTCATCTGTAAAAAATACATCAATAGAAGTTTAAAAGTTAAATTGTATTTTAAAATGGTAATATTATTCAAAATAAAATTTCATTTTAAAAAGAATTTAACTATAGCAATTAAGCTATTAGTGAAATAATTCAGAATTTGCCTTTTTTTTTATTTTGATCGAATACGAATAATTTAAACCTCACCATCTGAGGAATATCAAAAAGCCTTAAATCATTGGAAATCGATGCAGAAATGACAAACTTGGAAATGATTTTCTCCTATTTAGAAAAAAATAAATGAGATTTTCATAAAAATATTCCATTAAATAAGAAAGTCATCTTGAGGCATTTGTTTAGATTAGAAGTCAAACAATTTGCCTAGTGAAAGTTTTAAAAATAGAAAAAGGTTGGCTTCAAAAATGTGAAATTAAATGGAAATTTCATTTTTTTCCAATTCTGTAAGTTTATTTTGTCCCCTCTAAATTAATTTAGATTTGTATTGAAAATATAATTAAAAGACATTTCAATTAAAACTAAATTTTCTACTAAATATTTGCAAGCACATATACTTGAATATGATTGCAAACAATTAGAGAAGTTCTGATTCATTTTTGATTAATACATTAAAGTATGATTTCATAGAAAAACCATGAAATATTTTTATCAGTATCAATATATTTTTGGATATATATACAATTATAAATGCCTTCTAGTTATGGAATGTATTCATTTTTTAAAAAATATTTAAAAACAAACTAGTATATCTCCAATTGCAATAATTTATTTAAATATACATTGTTTTTTGATTATTGCTTCATAATATGAAATCAATATATTTACATGCAGACAAATTTTTTAAATTATATCATCATATGTATTCATTTTTTATCTAGAAGAATAAAATAGACTAGTAAAAATAAAATAAAATAAAATAGACTAATAAAATATCTAGATAATTGAAGCTTCATGCGTTACTTTGTGATGTTTATATGAACAATATTTCTATTTATTTCAAGATTAATTGTTCGTCCAAAAGCAACTCCATTTTTATGGTCATTATATTTATTTAATATTAAATTATTCTTTAATAAAGGTTTTTTATTGCATTTATAATCACATAATCATAGATATTGCAAATTATAATGTGATTTTTTAACATGAATATTCAAACTAATATAAAAATACAAATAATAAAAAACATTATATTCTAAAATTAATCATATTTTCACCATAATCATATTGTTACCTATTTATGTGGAGACTTTTACTGCTTTCTTTCACATAGTGTTATAATAATTAAGATATATCTATAAGAGTTTTGAAATATAATACTCAAATAAATCTATCATGTAAAGTTTTAAATATTATGTTAATACATTTCGTTGGAAATAGATTTTTTTTCTTATGTTAAGCAAAATTGTATTTTCTAGGTCATTTTTGTGGTTTATTCTTTATTCTTCCATTGTAAAGTGGAACACTTGAAAAACAAGAACAGTTGCAATCATTTAATTGAAAGTAACTAAAATAAATGTTTCTTTGTTAATTTAAGTTGGAATTGATTTTTTGAAAAATTGATTTTTATATTAGTTATTTTTGATTAAAAACACATTAACATTTGATGGACGCCAAGTCTTGAAAAAAGTAAATTTAAAATAAAGGAATCTAATATCATTCCACTTTTTATTGTGACTCCTATCCAATAAATAAAACCTTCCCAAACGAAGCTATTTCTTTAAATAATAATGATAATATAAACAGTAATAAGTGAGGTATAACCGAATAATTTTTTTCAAGATTTTTTCTTCGAGAATTGATACGTACATCCCACCCTTCAAACACTTTACTGGATATCAGTTACGGAACATTTGGTGCTATGTAATAGAAAAGTTGCCACTTTGAAAAATTTGTACCTTAACCATTAAGCTATTCCTTTATACTATAATATCTCGTTATAACAAGATGCTATATAATAAAATATAATGGGATACTTGGGCATCCTCATATATTGCGAACATATTTATTCATAATATTGCTAATAGTTCAACACACTGCAAATATACAGCTCATTTTATGCTGAATATAAAATTCACCATATTATACCTTATTTGAAAGTATTAGTTATTTATGTTTATTTCCATTGGCTGCAGTAACGTTTGGAAGGAAATATTTGTATGGTTAAAAAACATTAACATACGTAAAAAAGGTAATATTAGATCCAGATCCTTATGCATACGTTGTAAAATTTATTACTTCATACCCTCATAAAGTCTCTTTTCTTATATAATCTAAAATTATAGGTAACAACAATGATAAATAATTATGTACGTTAAAGGAATATTACTTTTTATTAGAAAAAAAAATATTATATTTTTCTCTTAGCTCGTAATTAATAAATCAATATTTCTTTGTCAGGGTGGAGGTCGACGAGGCCTTGGCCTTAGACAATTCGATGGAGTTATTTTTATTTGTAAGGCGCTGTCAACTCTCAGATTTCTAGAATTTAGACAACTAAACAAACCCATGTATTTCAAGAGATCCCACTTCTATCTAAAAAAAATAACTGTCGGATGTGATTTTACAGAAGATTTTATCATCGGGCGATACTTTTGGAGACTATTATCCAAGCAGGATCGCAGACCTGTTACTTCTGTTATCCCACAATTTCAGCAACGGTTTAGATAAGATTGACTTTATGCAAAATGAAGCATCACCACATATTGGTAGATCCGTGCAGCAACTCATGCGTCATCACTTTACAGAAGAAAGAGTCATTAGTCGCTGTTTCCATGCTGCATATCCATTTCACTAACCGGTTCTAATCCATTGCAACTTTTTTCCGAGGGTTATTTAAATTTGAAGGCATGTTTTAGTAGAGTCTCGAATTTATTAATTTTAATGAAAGCCTAACACGTACTTTTATGAACATACCTCATGTAATGTTTCATTCAGCTGTATAGAATACGGTATACAAAATGCACTGCTTAGTCTAAATGGAGAAATGGAGGTCTTAGAAAATGGATGTCATATTCAAAATAGCCGTTGTCTTCGTCGGGAAAGCGATTCTACTAAATAAAAGCAAAAAATAAATAATAAAAAAGATTTTTTTTTTGTTATTTGTAACCATTTACAGAAGTTATTTTTAATTACTGCCCATTTGTGGAAATAGCCGTTTGGGGAATAAGCCCATTTGTGTAAAAATTAATTCTTTGTAATTCATTTATCTGTTTATATTAGATTTTTAAAATTTTAACGTGCAGTTAAACTTAAAATTAAAATAAAAAACGCCACATTCCCCCTATCGTCCCTTTTTGAACTAAATTAGTTTTTTTTTCAAGGGTTTCTTTTCCCCCTGTCTTCAATAGCTCTCGTACAAAATATGATGATTTTGAGGCTGATATTGGGAGTTACTGAAGTCTCTAGGTACCGTTAGTTTAAAAAAAGCATACCCTATATTTAAAAAAATTACCTATGCAGACATTCTCGATAGTAAAAAAGTAATTGCTGAGGTTACATACTGCACTTATAATGAAATGATTTTTCTTTGTCTTGCTAAGCAAGCTCAAAATTCTTTAACTTAATATTATTAATATAGCTAGTCAAAAAATATGATCTTAAAAAAATTCTCTAAAAATAAATCTGTCTTTGATTGATTTGAAAGAAGATTTGAGGATAAAAAATATAGCAACAACTAAGATAAGAAGATAATCGTTGAACATATTGTCTATTTTTAAATATACAGTTTTTTAAAATGTCATTTACAAAGTTCATTATTTTTAATGTTAAGACTTAATTAACAATTATCCACCATATCATGTGATTAAGATGGATTAAGAATCTTTGAAGCTCAGTTTTCTTTCTTAAATTAGTGACGTTATGATAACTCAAAAGTGTCAATTTATGTAATAATACATTAACTTGAAAATTGCTTCTAATAAAGCTATAGTTAAGCGATGGGTAATCTAATAAGCAATGATTATAAAAACGTAGGGCATTTCTAAAAAATATTTATTGGATGTATAACATTTTAGAATATAATTTAATCCATGGTTTAAAAAAAGGAAAAATTAACTATTCATAACAACATCGTTATTTAATAATATTTTTGCTATTTATGATCTAGAAAATTAGAGTAAAATGTTAATATATTTTCAATCCAGTTTCTATTTTAAAATTTTTCTATTATTTTTGAACGATAAAAATAAACTGAATAAGCAATACCACCAGATATATAATTTATGAGTATTTGTATGATAAATTTACATGAAGCATTATATAATTTCTTCAACAGATTTTATTGATGAATTACTATTAAAATAAAATGAAAGAAAATTTAATTCATAATGTTTGAAATTGATTTAATCAAGATTTTAAAGTAATTCATTAAATTTATAATTCACTAATGTGATCTAATAACAGAACAAATTAAAAGGTTTTAGAATACATACGAGATTTCCATTTCATAAAGCATCAAAAGAAAATTATATATTTTTATTTTTTAGGGACGAAATACAAAATATTTTGAAATAACTCAATTCACAAATGAAAAAATTGAAAAAATATCTAAAATTTTATAATTTGGTAATTCAAATAGTATGATACATATACAAAATGCCGGCTTTCTGGCACAGAGGTCTCTCATCTTTCTCGTGTTCTGGGAGTCCCGGGTTCGAATCCCGGTTCGGACATGGTTGTTTTTCTGTGTGCTATCTGTGAGGTGTGTGACTGTGCCCCCTGTAAAAAGGGGCTGTGCAAGCAAATAGGAAGAGTGTGTAGCTTAAGTCGTACTCTTGGCCCTTTTTGGTTCTACTTCAAAAACAAGAGGCACCCCTTTCGGTTTAAATCTGCTGCTGTATTAGCGGAAGGCTTGTCGATAGGCAAGTGCAAAAAAGTAACAGCAACAAACACTACATTTAATCCCTTTTCAAGCAGAATAGAATAGGTATAAATATAAAAGAAATATTTCCCCAAGAATATTCTGATGATAATTACATTTAATTGAAGATTAGTAAGATATAATAACTTTGTTAAGAATTAAATAGAAATTAGTTTCAATAAATAAGACAATTCTTAATTTTTATTGATTTTTTTAATATATTTACTCGAATTTAAATAAGATTACTTCCGATTCAAAACGGAAAAAGCTATCTGAATCATTTAATTCTAGCATTCTAGTAATAGTATTTATATCCCAAATTATTTGCATCAGAATGTCTACGAATAATTTCATAGAAGTCCTTAAATTCTAAAATTTAATCTGAGGATTTTCTCCAGCAATTCCGAAGACACGTATCCAAATGTTTCGCTCTCAACGCAAAGAATGTTCCCCTGCTCTTTCATTAAATGAAGATGGCCGTGTATCATCCGAGTGCAGCATTTCACCTCGCACTTCCTCGGAATCCTCATACTTCATTATCCGCTCTCAAGAGATTTAAGTCACTAGAAGATTAATTTGGTTTACAGTCTGAGCACAAGAGCGGATGAAATGCTTCAGATGCTGGGAAAACTACGCTGCAGGCATCCCTTTTGTCTAGATTAAAAGTACGCTTCCACATTAAAGTACTTTACAATAATGTAGATTAATGCTGGGTATACTACAGGAAATCAAAATGTTCAATGAAATGAAGTATCTATTCAGTATCGATATATATTAATAAATTATTAATATAGGTTAAAATCAAATTGTATATTGATTTTTCATATTTCTTTTATTTATTTAGAACCACACTTGATGATTGAAATATATTTCAAATAGGCTTTTAAGTCTAATATATGATAGCTTTTTTTATAATATAGTTTTAAAATCCATAAAAAATATTTTACATTTATCTTTAAATCAAATGAAAGTTGTACTTGTTATAACTTCTTTTTGACTGCATTCATGATTTTTTTATTAAATTAAATTAAGATGTTTTAATTTATCAGTTGCAGAAGGTTCTAGGACCTATCGATATGCAATAAGAGTAATTTTAGCAATGTTAAACTACTGAACAAGCAAATCCTTCCTGCGTCACTCCCGCAAACCTTAAATTAAACTTTCTGGATTCTTTAAACTTCAATTTTGTCCATTGTTTACTTTATATTCTGAAAAGCAATGAAATTGCATTGCTTTGATCATAGTTTAGGCTCATCCACAGTAATGTTGAAAATTAGAATTAAAGCCTCATTTTCGATTACTCAAGTCTCATCTTCGATTACTTTAAAAACAGATTAATAATGACTTTTCAATAATGACTGCAATTTATTTCAAGATTCAGTGGTCCCAAAGTCGTTTATGCAATATTATAAACATGTAATGATTTACTTTCCCACTTTGCAGCAATATACAGTGATATATTCCAACAATATACAATTGATTAAGACGTGTTCTTTTAATGTTAGTGAGATAATACCTCTCTCTCTCTCTCTCTCTATCGATTTGATAGTTGATTAAATAACGATTTCTATTTTCAATAAAACTTTCTGAAATTTTAAATTCATAAATCATTAAATCATTCATATTGAAAAAAATCTATAGAACATCATTCTAAAAGATGATATTTCTAACAACAAAATATCGTGGTTTTTAAAAGTGAAATTTCATCTTGCAAGGTTAAAAAGTTATAATATGATGTTGTAAATCAGAATAAATATTTTCAGGTATGATAATGCTTTAAATATTTAGTCGTCCGAAACGTAACTAACGGGTTCAAGGAAAACTTCTATAGGGTGACAGTAACGTGCTTTAAATGTTATTCTACATTTTAAAACTTTTAAACGTGTAATACGCTTTGAAAAAGTTTGCTTGTTTCAGTTTTTTTATTCATGTTGAGGTAAACAACAGAGGAAACCCAACATTTTCGCAGATGAAAAACGAAAAGGAATTAATAGATGCAAAATGGCACATTTTTTGAAATTTATTCTATTGTGGTGAAAGCTTCATAAGCCAGATAACAACCCTCGAGCTGCAGTGTCACTTTTGCTCGATGGTCATGTTACTGTGCTATTAATCCTCAGGTTGCGAGTTCGGGATTAGCGTAATCGGCTACCGCCTCACTATTATAAAATATATATACCCTCATTCTTATTTTTTAAGTCATATCAAATTCGTGTGTTGTTCACTATGTTAGTTTTTGTAGATATTAATCCTATATTTAGCTAATATTCTTGAATTATTAGGAATGATTTTTCTACATTTTTACTCTTAAATTCCAAATTTTATCAACTTTATTTAGCCAGTTCCTTCGATTACATTTTAGTGTTTGTACCGTGTCATATTTTGTTTATAAATAGTTCTAGAGTTATTAAATCATGAACTCAATTGTATAATTAAAAAAAACATAACTTAAATAACATTGTTAAATACGATTTGTTATTGGAAAAGAAGCATTTTATACTCATCTAATATCTGCAAGCTCCATTCAAGTATAGTTGCTCGCCGGAACTGGCACCATAGGTAACAAATGTTTTTACATCAATCTTTTTCATCTAAATTTATTTATCTATCACAGTTTCAAACTTTTTACTAGCGATACATTGTAGAGCCTATTAAACCATATTATCTATCAAGAACTATAGAGACCTTAATGGAATTTGATTATTGAAATGATAAATAAAAATGTTAAAACAATTAACTGTTATAAACTTATATTTCACAGAATTGTCCATTTATATCTGATAATAAACATTAGGTAGGTTAATAAATTTTATTCTTCATTTAAAAAGTAAGAAACATAACTATTCATAACTTATTGTTGCTCCATTATTTAGTTTCTTTTTAGCCCTTTTCTAAGATTTTTCTATTTATTTATTTATTGTTTAGGAAATGTTTCTTAGAGTGTCCAATCAATATCAAATATTTACAGTTTTTAGAGGCTATTGATTCACTTTTGATTGTAGCTCTAAGAATAATAATGTTATGTCACGAGAAAATAAAAGTTGAAAACCCATGATCTGAAACTCCTGTCTTTAACGGGTGAAATATATTCGAAATGAATAAGATCTGTCAGAATTGTTTTCCTTGTAGTTTCTTTTCAAGGAAACTTCCAAACAAACTGTGGGATGTTTTTCCAGGAAACAATCTTGATGTTCTGATTTTATCAAGTCAGTGACTCCGAGTCCTGATATGTCACACGACATTTCATCTGTATTAAAAAACTGCGAACTTAAGAATCCACGCAACAATTTATATCACTCTTGAGCAGGAAAGGTCAATCGATTTTTAAAGGGAAATCTAAGAAACTTTAAGGCATTTTTGTTGTAATATATCTAGAAATACATCAACTGCAAATATTTCCTTTTAGCCAAAGCCTCGGAATGATAAAAAAATCTCTCAAATAAATAAGTTTAATGAAGCAATATTTAAAAAAAATATTATGTTTAATTTTTTTAAAGCTGAAATGTATAAATATTTATGAACGTGAATTTCAAAACGCGAATAAATATTCGCAATTGCAAATAGAAACGCATTTACATAATTATTATTAATTATTGCATAACAATTGCTACTAAAGTGCCTTTTATTGTAGTTACATCTATTGTAATCACAATGAATTTTAAACGACGAAAAAATAATTTTCCGTTTAAAAAATAAAGAAAAAAAAATCAAATATAAAATAATTTAAACTTTAATCTTAGAACTAATATTTATTTGTATTTATTTTAATAAAAAAATTAAAATTAAAATGTATAATGAAGTCCAGTTTCAGTTTTAAAATTTAATTTGCAAAGAATAAAATAATTTCTAATATTACCAATAAACATATTTCATTTTAAGATTGTTAACCAAACTAATAGATAAAAGGTAAGATTAAAATTGGTAGATTACGGAAGAAAGATAATTAATATTACAATTATGTATATGCATTCGAAAAATATATTGCAAATATTTCATTGCATTTATAATAAAAATTATGTAATCTATAAATAGCCTTTTACACTTACAATGATTGAAATTATTTAACAAATTTCATCAGCATTTTCAAATCCTTGGAGTTCTTAATTTAGAAACGAATATTAAATTCTCTAAAAATTAAACCAATAAAGGATGAATTGATAAAAAAGAATCCAAATCCATATTTATTGTCCCTGAATATATCATGAATGAGGAAAAAATTATGTAAACCTTATTTACCAATGAAAATTGCAATCCCTAATAAACCAGAACATTCAAGATATAAATATTTTTTATATTGTGGTTTTAATAAGGAAGTAGAATATAAATCACATAAACATCGAATTATTTTTCATTCTCTTACCTGCAAACATAAAGTAGAACGAATTATCTCTGGTTATGAACCTAAGCAGTTACCGAAAGTCTTTATTTTTGTCACTTTGTCATCGGATTAAACGAGAAAAACTTATTTTTTAAAGTAATTGCAGATGGATTTATACACCGAAAAATATTAAGATTGCTATTTTCCACACATCCTTTATAACGGTTTTAAAATAAAATGTGAAATCCTTCAATGAATCTATAGAAATAACGGTACGCTACTTTCTTCTTTTGATCTCATTGGAAACACATATACGTATTTTTAAACCCCATGATCAAAAACGCGATTGCTCCTTTTGAGGTCAATTATTCAATTTCAATTATTTGTTCCTCTTCACTTTATTACTTGTGATAAAACGTGAAAAAAAAGTTCACATATGCCATTAAAAAATGATTTTTAAGAATTTTCAGTCTTTTTCCCTTCTTTTTAGCTAGACGTATACCTGAATGACGTTTCCGATTATTCAAAAAAAAAAAAAATCTAATTGTTCCATTTTATTAGAGAAGAATTCTTTATCATTTTTCTTGATGATTGTAAGTACAACAGTTATATTTGTTAATTCTGAAGAATATGTACCAAGAATTTCACTAAAGATTAAGAATTTGCCAAAAGTGCACACATTTAATAGAAGGAAAGCTTATTAAAAGGAATTCTTAATGATATTAGGAATTGACTTAATTATTAGAAATCGCGTCATTTCGTGAATTATAATAACCTAGAAATTAAATAAAATTAATAAGGAATTTAGTATAGAAGCATTATAAAAATTACAAAAATCCACCAGTTGTTCATGAATTAATCATAATTTTTATACTCTAAACAACCACTATTATACTGAAACAATACAGATAAAGGCTGTAACTGAAATTATTGCTATTTTCTTTAATACTCCTCTTGTTTATAAGAATAAAGTTATTATTTTTCATAAAGCTATAGCCATAATTCTTACACCAGTGTACATTTACCAACCCTTTGCACACCAAAAAATAATTAGATGCAAAATCATTCACCTAATACAAATATTTGTTTATTCTTATGGATACACATAATTCTTTCAAGTCGAATTTCTTTGAGAAATTAATCTACATCTCTTATCCATTATGTAGGCGTTTTTAACAATTAAACTTGAAAAATAAATAAATAAAATGTCAAAATGATACACAATCTTCAATGGTGATTTAGAGGCACAATTGGGGTGCAAAGGATTAATATGATATGTGAATGGTATTAACAAACTCATGATCGTATATCAAAATTTGATATTGTCACTGAAAAGTAGTCAGCAAGAGCACTGGAGTAAAAGTTATTATTCCATCATTTTATATGTATATCCAAGAAGTTTTATGCTTATGCACGAAGAACTAAATACAACTGTTTCAAAATCATAGATTTTCATATATATCGTGTTTGTATTTATATTCCATTCTATAAATAAATAAAGTCTTTAATAGCAAAAATATTATAGTTGAGGCAGAATTTAAAAAAATATATATATATATTGTAAAGCTTTCTGGAGATGCCAGTTCATTTCAGGCATTTGTATCAGTTGACAATAAAGTAAAAATATATATTCGACTTAATAAAATAAATCAATGAATCATCTTATAAATTTTCATGTAGACTCAAAATAGAGAATTACGCTAAGGAAAATTAAGCTTAATTCAACCATGTGTCTTTTTTTTCTAATTTCTAAAAGTTCAGGTCATATTTTAGCTGCAAAATTTAAAGTTTTAATTTATCCTAAACTGAAAAAAAAAATTAAAAGCTAAACACAAAATATAAAACTTAAATTAAATACTTCACTTAAGAAATCTAATTTGCTTTCAGTACATTAGATTCTGTTTTCTAAAATAAAGAGCTCTATGTAAGAAGAATTCAATTTTCGTATATCCCCTCACCCTTCTGGAATTCGGAATGAAAAACGGTCTCATGAGCTTAGATTTACTTTCTTCCTTTCAGTCGGTATAAAGGGAAAGGATAATCATATTGCACATACTCATGCAGCTCGGACATGAGAGGAAGATCAAGAGAAACGCAGTCGAGAGTGAAGCGAGATAAAAAAAAGTCTTATGCAAACAAGTGGACTTTTTTTAATTCCTTCCAGGCTATTTCAGGCGATATTTCTTAATACTTCCTTAACTTTTTTTTTGTTTCACCATACCTCCATTTCTTTTTTTTCTTTTTTCGTTATTTTCACTTAAAAAGACTCAAAAAAGTATCAAAAAGAAGAGAGCAAATAAATTTTCAGAGCTGACCACGTAAAAAGTCGGAAGGGATTTAAAAAAAAGGATCGGGGAACCTTCTTTTAACTGTACGTAATATTTGCCATACAGGAAATCTTTTTCCTTGCGTTTTTCATGCTGTCTTTGTGATTTGGAGAAAATAAAATGTGGAAATAAATCCTTGTTTTGAGGAGGAACTGTAGATGGAAAAAATGCATTAGAAAGTAAATCTATCTTACATTATACTGGGAAAACATTTATAACAGAAGTTATAAAAAATGACACAAATTAAAAGAAAAATATATTAGTTTTTTTGTTATATTAAAATGAACGTGCTATATTATAATACCATATAATCCCATTAATTCTCCTAAACATAATACGTTTCAAGATGATATTATAGTGTCATGATTGTTGTGTCAATTATACATAATGACTTTTTAAAAAACTTTTTCAGTTGAAGTATGATTATGCATACATGAACATATATTTGCATTCTAGAACGTATTTTGATTTACACAAGAAAAATTGTACATATTTATGTTTAATGAAATATGTTAATTACCAATTTATGTAATAGAAATTTATTTAATACTTATCCAAATTAGGAATAAAAGAGAAATAAATATAAAGTTTAAAAGAAAAAATGCGTGAATAGAAGGAAATGGAATAAAAGAGAAAAAAAATACAAAATCCGGGTTGAAGACTTTATCAAGATTCACCTTAAACTCTGATTTAAAGCACGGGTATTTTTTAGTGTGGTTTCTGATTTTTATCCACGTGTTCAGCTCTACTGACCGCTGATTCACCACAATACATAGAACAAAGAGTAAAAATATAAATAACCATAGATATGCCAGTGAAAATTCCTTAAAAAATAAATCTTTTGTCTATGAACTTCTACACATTAAATGCTCTTCTTTTCATAAAATTAATAAACTAATTTTCTGCAGTACTATGAGAAAATAAAAATAAAACATAATTTAATAAATGGCTAGATATTTATTTATTTATTTATTTGATTTATTGATAATGCTAATGCTGTTATTGTTATCCGAGATAATTAGGTTTAATTGAAACGAAAGAAAATCATCTCAAAGCTACTTATTTAGATTTAAACGAAGAAATTTGTAATGGAATTCACTTTGGTGGGATTTTATGATAAAAATGATGGATTTAAATTTAAAGTAATTAAACTTAATAATTACCAAACTAACTTAAAGTCTGTTTCAAAAATTTGTTTTCTTACTATTTAACATAAATTAAAAAATGTAATTAAAAAATTTCATATTGGAGCACCAAAAAATTTCATTAAAAACTTTCTTAATGATTTCCTCCCAAAACTATTGCAACATAGAAGTTTTAATAAGAAATGTGTTATCTATTTTCTAATATTTTAATCTATATCTATTTATATCTAAGCAAACTTTCTGGTGAAGAGGTAGCGCGTTTTCCTCGTGTTATGAGAGTTCCGGGTTCG
The DNA here is from genome assembly GCA_026289955.1 of Argiope argentata. Taxonomy (NCBI): domain Eukaryota; kingdom Metazoa; phylum Arthropoda; class Arachnida; order Araneae; family Araneidae; genus Argiope; species Argiope argentata. Next base: position 2,163,974 of record JAOUZG010000635.1, on the reverse strand, counting down.
TGTCCCGTCTCAAGCATGGTTGTTCTTCTCTGTGCTATCTGTGAGACGTATGACTGTGCCCCCCTGTAAAAAGGGGCGTGCAAGCAAATGTGTTGAAAGTGTAACTCAGTCGTGGTTTTGGCCCTAGTTGGCGCTACTTCAAAAACAAGAGACGCTTATTTCGGCTAAAATAACTGCTGCTGTATCAGCAGGGGGCTTGTCCATGGCAAATGCCGTAAGTAACAATAATAACATTTATTTCTAATCCATAATATAATATTTTCACAGTTAAAGATATTATTGTGGGTTTTTCTTCTTTTTTAGCTCAAGAGATGGCGTTGATATCATTCAATCTAATTCTTTTGATGAGACTTGAAAAAGCGTTATAGGTGTTTTCAGCTTGAAGTGTGGAAAACTTGAATTTAGTTCAATTTGATTGTCTTCAGTGATTAGTTTAATTTTCTTTGTGAAAACTTTTGGATGATTTTGCTTTCAACTGGTAAGTTCTTTGCTTTTATATTTAATTGATGTTTTCTACTTTTTGTGTGTTTTACAGTTTGTTTATGGTCTTACTGTGATTTGGTTAGATTCAAGTATGCTGCGGTCTTGTTCAGATATGAATTTTTAAACAATAGTTTGCTTATTATTATTGTCTAATTCATTATCGATTCTTTATATATTTTAATTATTTTTTTCAAAAATCTCAATTGTTTGAGATTTCTAGGTCATGAGAGGTAAATACTATGACGGAAATCAGACCTCACACTTAGATAATCCTGAGTTTGAATCATTGCCTGACTCTTGATAAAATGTTCGGACCTGATTCTTTTTTTTCAATTTAATTCATTTTTTTGTTTAAATTTAATATTTTTTTCTTTTTTCTGGATTTCATCTATAATTTAGATATGTCAGTATTATGTTTGCTTATTTTAATAGTTTGGATGCAAGAATTGTTTACTTTTAAGTTAGTATCTTAGTATAAATAACGATTTCATCGTTATTTATAAAACTAACATTTGCAATATATCATAAAATTTAAAAAAATGCAAAAGCGAAATATTTTTTAAAGTATTTTTAATTCTTACTTTATTTTATACAAAAATTAGTGAATTCTTTCAAATTCTCAGATACTTATTTTTTTAAGTCTGAGTTTACCAAATGTGTTTCAATCAATTACTTGTTTGTTCAAGTTCCCCATTTCATAGATTGCTTGAAATATTTTATTGTCTATTTTATCTAATATAGAAACATGAAAACAAATAAATAAAATGAATAAAAATATAAAATAAATAAAAATATAAAACAAATAAATAAAAAAATATAACTTGAATCACTTCAGAATTAGATGCGGTTATATAATCCGCATCTAATTAGATGAGGAAAAATATATTAACAGACTCTAATTTTACTATGAGATGATATTTAAGATATTCATTACCAGTTTTAATTCTATATGGTTCACTCTTAACTCATTTGGTTTTTATAAGTATAATTAAAACATAGGGGCTGTTAGAAATGCTAGAATTTTACATACGAAGTTGTAGTTTTAATTACATAGAGAATTGTTTACAAGCAGGATGTTTGTAAACAATTATATTTGAAGCAAAGCTTCTTGTACAAATATATTAAGGATTGTTTGTTGAATTTATATATTGGAGAAGAAAAACTCCTCCATATTTAACTACTTAACCCTTGATGATAGACTTTTATTTGTGGATTTTTTTCTCAGGGCTATAAATAAATATATTAAACTGATAGTAATTTATAATAATTCGTATAGTAGAGCGAAGTTCCCTTTAATAAAGCACACTAAAACGAGTTTCAATAGAACTTAACCACTTGACATACGAATTTATTTAAATTTCTAATTAGATAACTGATCCTATTTTGGTAATTTATTGTTAATTTGATTTTTTTTAAATAATATATAGAGCATTAGGGATACCAAATCGTTTCATATTGATTTTTTCGTATTTAAATACTTAATTCTGTGGCTTAATTGCAGACTTGAAGGTAAAAATTCAGTAATTCGATGCGCGTGTCAGCCACGTCACTGTATGCGAAGTGGTTAATACCAAATTGTTAAAAATGCCTTTTATATTGTAAATGAGCACATATTGAATGATGGAAGAAAGATGATGAATGTATATTCAAAAAAAAACAAAGTTAACACTTTGCACTCCGTCAAGAATAATAAATTAGAAAAATAATTAGATGCAAAGTTATTCTCCCAATACAAAGATTTATTTATTGCAATGAAAAATAAATATACATAATTCTTTTAAGCTGAATGCCTTTGAAAAACTAATCTGCTTGTCTTAACTCTTATGTAGGCATTTTTAAAAATTAAATTTGAAAAATAAATAAAACGTCAAAAAGATGCAGAATCTTGAATGGTGAGTCAGAGGCACCATCGGAATGCAAAGGGTTAATATCATCGTTGCAAAATTAATTTGCTTAAAAAAACCTTTTTTCGCACAATTAATAATTTCATTTTTTATGTAAACCACCTTGGAGCTGAATCATTAATTGGGTGTGTTAAAAAAGACTTGTCTTTACAAGAAATTAAAAACAGTAGCCGCTGAAGCTATGCCATTTTCTTATTCAAATACTTAATATTGATGGATTGTCGTTATTTGTATTATTTTATGGAAGTAGTGTTACTATTTTGTTTATATTTAGATTAAAAAATATGATTATTTCCTGCAGTTTGTGCATTAACGTTTAGAAAAAAGTTAGATTATTAATAAATTTTTATTGTTTTATCTGTTAAAATTGCTGCTTATGATGTATTGTTTTTCGTAATTCATTGTTAGAGAAATTAAAAATGTTACTGATGATAAAATATATACTATTTTTTTACAATATGTTATTTCTTATCTAAGAGAAATTCTATAAAACTTAATTATTTTCACTTCTTTCAACACAATAACTCTTTTGTTTTCAACTCATTTACAACCTTTTATGATTACTAAGCATGAAAAAAAAACATTCCTTCCTTATTGGAGCAGAATAACTTTTACTTGACGCTGGGAAATGAATTAGTCTAGAAGTTCGTGCTTTCTAGGCAAAAAAAGAAGCCATGTTAACTAGTTTATTCGAGTCTAATTAGTTCCTTTTGACTATTCCAACAGTGAAAGAAATTAAAAAAAAACTTTTGCCCTTTACAATAATGTTAAAAACTACGTGTCACCTAATTAGGGAAATGTTACGAAATGAGAAGTCGTAGAAACTAGTTGAGTTCCGCTATTATGATCACTGAACTCAAACAAAAAAAAAGAGAAAAATCCTTTCCTACGTGAAAAGAAAGGACTTAAAGAAATAGTTAATAGGATTTAAAAATCTAATGAAATCGAAACTAGATGCAAGAAGAAAAAAAATTAGTTTTCCAAGTACCAAGTAATACGCTCTCTTGAAGTATTTATTTTGTGATCACGTACACTTTTAAGGAATTCGACTCTTTCTCCCATGCTTCCAAACAATTAAGTTGGAATCATGATCCTTACTGAAAAAAAGAACTTTTTTTTATTAGCATTCTTTCTAACTGGAAAGTCTGTGTATTTGCTTATGATGTAATCTAAAATACATAACAAATTAAATGCGTGACGCTTTTGGAATTTATTTCTAGTTTTTTTGTATTCGATTAATCTAATAATGCATTAATATTTAATCTAATAATGCATTTTGAAATGAGGAAGTTTAATGAAAATATTTTAGTTTAATTAGGGAATTGAAATAGCTAAAGATGTAAATATCAGTACACGCGAATAAGAATAATTTATATTTAATAAATAATAGTAGTATATTCTACTTATTATTCTATAAAGATTAAAAATTATATTTCTTTAAAAAATATATTTTATTAGAAAATGCAAATGGCAAGAAGTAATCAGAGAAATATTTAATAAATATATTTTGAATATTTAAAATATAAAATGACTAAGTTAATAGATACTTTGATTATATTATTTAATTTGGAAATAAAAGCTCGATGTGGATTTTGGTAATGGGTTTTAATGAAATTGGAAAAAGTTAATATGTAACATTAATTCACTAAAATTGAAATTAGGTACTTTTATAGTTGCATTGTATAAGTAAAAATAAGCAAAATATTTCTTGTTGGTTTATAACAGCTATTGATTTAAAAAACAACAACAAAGACAGAGAGGACCGTTAGAATAAATTTTCTGTTATAATTTTACTACCTCATGCTTCCTAACGTAATTTATCGCTTTTCATTTTGTTATTGAAACATGAAAATAATTCAACTCGAAATGATGAAGTGAATATTTCATGGAAAATGATTTTTATATGGGATTGCATATATGATTTAAATCCCCAAAACTGATATTTATATACAATTGATGTTTTGATAGTGTTTAATTCTACTATGGATAAAAGAAGATATTACTATATTTTCTCCATGACAAGGTTTTTTTTTAATCTAATATTTTCCCTTAATAAAAATAAATTATATAAATATTGAACTTAATTCCTATTGATCCGTTATTGCTAACTCTGAAGTCAATTACAATAATTGAATTTGAAACTAATGCTGACCACAATTACTTCAAATTGAAAAAAAAATGTTATAAAAGAAACAAAAGCAAAGAAAAAAACATCTACGTTTTGATGAAGAAAGGATGATTTTTGAAGATTTTCTAGAATTTTGGCATTTTATAATCATTAAGCATCATTTCAGCTATTGAAACGAATGAAAAGAATAATATAATACTTCAGAAAATTGGAAAAGTATTGTGAAGATATGGAAGAACATTATCTCTTTTTAAGTCCATTTTTAGTCATACTGGTTTAAAATAAAGCATTATATTAAAATAGTTTTAGTAAAAATGAGAAATAATTTTTATTCGTTTTCTTTCTTTTAACATCATTTTTTGTTCCGCTTTAGATTTGTATTTTTATTTTATCTTTGAATTCATACTTAGAACTTTTATTCAAATAAAGGCTTAAAAAGTAATTATTTGAGTAAAATTTATTCTAAATTTTCTTTTTGTTCGTTTTCAAATACACAGTTTTTTCTCAGATAACTTAAGAAATAATACATTTTCATACATTTTCTTAATAATGTAATCTTAAATTTGATTATTAAACGAAAAAAAAACGAAATTAATGAAAAGTGGTTTATAGAGATGTATTAAGATTTTTGGTAGGCAGTATATCTGAATAAAAAAAAAACCCTAAGTATTTACTTATTAAGTGTCTCCATATGTTTTGAAATAACTATGGCAGAACATTTAATATGTGCTCAGTACTTTGAATATTTAGTTTCATTTTAACATCATTGTAAGTTATCGAATACGGAGAAAATGAACATTTTTGAATAAGATGTTCAAAGACTGATATTCTTCGAATTATTACCCGGAATAGAATTGAATCATGCCAAATGTTGTGACATCAGTTTATAAATATGTTTCATGTAATTTGATTATTAAAGTCACGTTGTTTAAAGCTAGTTAGTTTTATCAGGTATGTTTTCGTCTATCAGATTAGCCTAAATTTAAAATTTAGTCACCTTAGTTCATATGTGCATTTTTTTTTCAAATAAACATGATTTGACTTTGCTTTCTTCCATCACACCATAATTTTGGTATTATTAAATTGTTATTCTATTATGGTCAAACAAGCGGAATAAATTTTCAATTTCTTTCTAAGTGGCACAAAATTTTTCCTTGTCTTGGTAAAGCTTTAAATGGATTTGATCAAAGTTTTTGTAATGGTATTTTAGCACATAAAAAAGGACTTTTGTAAAATCTGTTAATAGGATAACAGCAAAAATCGAAGTGATTTGTAAATTGCTATTAGATAAATCGATGCAAATGGAAAATACCGAATTTTTTGTTTTAAGATGACTTGGCCTTTAAGTTCACAATAATGGTGAAGGAATAATAAAAAAATATTCGGAATTTTATTATTTTCGAATAATATAAACAAGATTATAAATATAAAAATAAAGAAAGTGCTTTCAAAAGAGATGTTAAAAGATTTAAGACAATAAAATTTCAAATGATTTAGTCAAATATGAAATTATCACCAATGTTTCTAATGCAAGATGGAACTTGATAATCATTATGTTGTAACAGGACATCCTTTTAAAATATGTTCACATCAAAGTTATAAAGTTTGCTTTCATTGCCTTGCAATATAGCTTCATTGAATCTATAAATAGTCATCACTAAAGTATTTTTAAAGCATTGCTATTAATTAAAAGCAGCGAATTATTTTCTACATCATATTGACTTAAATTACGAAAAAAAATTGTAAGTTATAAATTTTATACTGAAAAATAAAAGAAAATAAAAGCGCGATCAAAGAATCAAGTGAGAAACATAACTTTTAAAGCTACAAAAGACAATATAGGATTTTTCGAAGATTCAGTTAAAGTGAAATGGAAAGCAGAGCTAAGGATATCTAGCTTTTTAAAATTGCAAATTCGCAATTCATTTTAGAATAATTAGATGTATGTTTATTTTATATTCTGGTATTGTTGACTTTCAATGTATTTAAAGTTGTCATTCATGTAGTATTTCAATCTACTGTTTCTTTATTCTTTAACATCATTTTATAAGAATAATGTCCAAGCAAGTAAACTATTATTTTGGGTGCCTAATTATTATACCTATTTATTTATCTCGAGCCTCTTACTGAGGGGCACTTCAGATATGAGGAGGGGAATTTTCCGATGCAGTAGGTGATTATCGTTGCTGTAGTAGGTACAGAAATGGTGGATGTCCCTATACCTCATATCGATAACAGGATGTATTTACCATGAGAAAAATTGTACCTTGTTCGATAATGGCACTTAAGAACCTAGAATAGTTTCCGCAAGTATTACTGTCATAGCGTTCAGGTCGCTCATTTTTTCCTCATACCTTAGTGGTAGATTTGAGTGATTGTTTATGATTACTTATCCCGCTCTTGCAAAATTACTTAACGTTATTTTTCCTCCTTATGAAACGAATAAGCAACATAAATATGTAGGCGAAAGTATGCATCTATGAATTACATAAGAAGTGCTTCTAAATATATACCATGAAATTTGACATCTAATAAGATTATTATTGATTCTATAATGCTTCTGTAAAAAACTTCATATATGTGAAGAAAAGAAAATTTTGAAATGCATAATTTTTCAATTAATTAGAAAATTATACAAATAATGTGATTCATGAAAGAATTTAAATAGAATAAAACATAAAAGGTTCTAAGTATTTGGAATATTTCGTCATTCAGAAGGAAAAAAATAATTAATACTTTTGATATATCAATATCAAAAATTATGTAATTAATTTTTAAATATAAATACTCTCATTTATTTTTTAAATTTTTTTAAAGCTTTTTAATTTTAATTTCTATTTTCATTTTTTGTCGAAACGTTATAACCTGTTCAAAAATCACTATTTGCACAATTTTTAAACTATCCTTTCAATCCTCTCATGTTTCATACTAATTCCACTTGAATCATAAAAATTCTTAAAATAAAGAAAATTTTCAAAAATACTTCAAGTTGAAATGATTACCTCAGTGAGAAAATTAATCAAAACTTTTTGCTTTCTATATCGTTCTCACACTGGTTATTTTTAACGAATTATCTTAAGCAACTACGAAAAATTCATGCAGCCGAAAGGCTTTATACGACAATTTAACAGAAACAAAGGTTTCAACGTAAAAAATAAAAACACTTTTTTAGTGCATTCAGCAAACAGCTAATGAGGAAAATGAAAGTTCCACATTCAGAGTAAGCTGATTGTATGAGTAATTTGTAAAAAAAAATGATGATTTTAAAGAAAGGGAATTTGGAAATTTATGCCTTCCCATTCGGTACCACATTTTGAAACAATTCAATTCAGTAAAAAGCGGAAAAAATATGGAATTATTGTTGCACTTTCCTTTTGTACTTCTGAATTGATTGCACATTTAAAAAAAATATGAATCACATATTTGGAATCGCTTTATGCTTCATTTTTTTCTAATGTTCTAGCGGAGAATTTACTCGGATTTTTTTTTACTTGAAAGATAAATTCTAATAAATACTGCCAAGATAATTAGCTCATTTTTGCTGTTTTGAACAGTATATATTCAATAAATTAGACAGTTTTTTTAGATATTTTTCTGCTCTTTTTAAATTGGATATATGAAACATATTTTTTGCTTATAAAAAGATATACCTTGAATAAATAGTATATTTATATCTGAAGGTAAAGTTACTGTTGATAATCAAGGGGGTCAAGGTTTAATATCCTCCTATCTTTACAATGTAAGCTAGTACAGAGAGTTTCGTTTATGATGAAATTATAGAAAAATGTGAAATTTTGGGTGCAGCTGGCATCAATTCATTCTGCTTAGAAATGCAGGATTCATTATTAATCAGCTTTGTAGATTTTTAAAGGGATTAATAATTCTGACTAAAATATAATCAATAATTTGTGTTATTCCCAACTAATTTTTTCCAAAAAATTGACAAAAATAAAAAGTCGGAAATAAATATTATAGATTGCTTTATCCTTCTGAAATTACAAAAATGCATTTTGAATTAAATCTTTGCGGTCGTATGTCTACTCTCAGCCACCATTCAAGAAGGTGCATCCTTTTGACATTCTATTTATTCCTTTTTTAAAAATTTTAATTGTTAAAAACATGATATAATAACATAATAAATAATTTATAACATTGTTAAAAACATTTTAATATTTACATGTTAAAAACATTTTAACCTAATGTTAAAATGATGCAGATTTATTTTTCAGGGAAACTCAACTTAAAGCAGTTGCGTGTATTTATTTTTTGTTGCAATAAACAGGTCCATGTATTAGGTGAATAATTATACATCGAAATTACTTTTTCGACCGCAAAGGGTTGAATTGCTAAATATATTAAACAATTAGAAATTTTCTTTTTTTCCCGATTACTATATCCTATACATATTTAGACTTAAAAGCAGAAAAATATTAGACAATCATTTTCACATACGATCAAAAAGAGTATTAATACATTCTTTTTATAATGAAAATCTTCTTAAACGAATAATTAACTTTTTTTAAAAAACCAACAAATGATTGCATCTTAAATTATAATAAAAAATTTGAAAAAAACAAAACAAAAAAAACAGGGATGATTTGAGGGAACCAATAGTTACCATACAATTCACATTGAGAAACCAAACAAATCTCTTTATTATAGCAAATGCTTTTGTGCAACCATATTTTTAAAGACATTTTTTAAAAACAAAAACGCCCCTCTCAAGAACTAATTCTGCAAAATCGTAAGATCGTAACTAAATAATATAAATCATTAAACCTCTCATATTACTTCATTATAATTGAGATCTTCTGAAGTTTTTATTAAATTTGTTTTCATAGATTAATATAATTTATTACCTAAAAAAGAAAGAAAATATGCCATTTGTATGTCAAAATAAACTGGACTAAACTCAGTGGCCCGACAGCCCATATCCCTGGGCAAAGGACAACAATGCTCATATCTGCATTTTTGATCATGGGTAAAGTAAATGTCATGTATTAGGTGATCGGCCTAACGAGGAGACCCCTGTGTTTAATTCCCAAGCTTGCTTCGTCCTCAACTTTTCGACCCATTGATAGGATGAAAAGCTGAGTCGATCTTACCCAACCCGAGGATCGAACATCTAACTTATGTAAAAGTGCCGATAACAATAAAAATCATCATTAAATAAGATAAGAGCACAAAGAAATAATCGAAACAATTAAAGTTTGATTCAAATTCTTATAAATTAAAATTAACATTTTATGAAGCCTTACCTCATATTTCAATTAATCTGATTGAAGAACAATGTGTTTAATAGTTTAAAACATCAAAGATTAATAAATAGTAACTGAATCAATTTTATCGTTTAAATCCAGTTAATTTGAAGCTTATATGTAATGTTGTTTAACCACTAGACATACGAATTTATTTAACTTTCTAATTAGATAACTCGTCCTATTTTGGTAATTTATTGTTAATTTGATTTTAAAAAAATAATATATGGAGCATTTGGGATACCAAATCGTTTCATATTCATTTTTTCGTATTTAAATACGTAATTCTGTGGTTTAATTGCAGACTTGAAAACAAAAATTCAGTAATTCGATGCGGTGTCAGACACGTCATTGTATGCGAAGTGGTTCAGCAACCGAATCTGGGAAGTCAATTTGGTATACAAATGATGTATGATTTTTTTATTTTGGCTACTTTCTTAAAGGCTTTAACTTCAGTTTCCAAGCCTTTTGCAACGGTATTAACATTTTTAAGTAAAGTTAAAAATTAAAAAATAGTGAATTGTTTAACGCTTTCAAATTTAATACCACTTTTTTCTATGCACCAATCAACCGCATGCCAACGCACTATCAAAAGAAATCTGCTATTAATATAGATATAGAATGGAATGGAATTTTTAGTTACATCTCATAAATCAGTTAGTAATAATCATTTCTTATATCAGTGCTTAAAAAAAGATCGAAACCAGTTAAACTATTAGTTTCTGACATCAAAAACTAAAGAAAGATAATTTAGGAAAAATAAAACATCGTATAAAGGTTGTGTAAGCAAAGTAAATATTTCATGGAAATTTAACAAAAATATATCCTTATAACAACAAATAAAAACTGCTCATTAAAAAGTCGTAAAAATTCATTCTTCATAAAAAAGAATGCCTTTTCAATTATACATATTCTAAAAATAAGCCAAAGGTAATAAGCTAACTTTAGCATGATTTTAAATTTAAAAAAATAATTCGAAGTTTTCATGAATACTTTTTTGTGACACGGTAAAATAAAAAGTCGTTTTCAATTTTCGAAAACTATTTCTGTTTTCCTTAGCATAGAATAAAGCATCAATAATCGAAGAATCTGGATTAAAAATAAAGCTGGAATTCCTGGCGAATACTAGCAATGATATTAAAAATGAAAAAAAAAAGAAGTTATTCACGACAAAAAATAAAAAGTTGTTTCTTTGTAAAAACAGGAGATTGGCATTAAAACTTTCCGCCGTTTGTTTAAACTGAATTTACTTTTATTTGTAACTTCTTTTTCTGAAACTTTTTAAATAATAATAAAAAGTAAAATTATCTTTGTTTTGAACATGAACTAATCATGTAAAGATTCATTTATATAGTTTTTACATCTAAGATATGTAAACGATTTCTTTTTTTCCCAGCTTTGTGATTGCTAACTAACAAATATTTATATATGCAGCTTATTCTCGTCACTTTTTGATATTGGCTTAAAACATTTTTTGAAATATTAGAAAAACTCTTAAGTTTAATATTTAGAAATACTTTTTTGTAGATGTATAATGGTAGAAAGAAGGATGTTTTTTCCTACGATGAAAATTGACATCACTTTAAGTTTACAAATATTGGCTTAGAAAATTTTATATTTATTGATAGTTAGCTAATGCTTAATATATGGCTTTTTCATTATTTAAAAATTCTCAATAAAAAAAATAAGTATATACGTTTTACTTAAAGCGAAATAAAGCACTAATTATTGCATTTGAAATGAATTATAGTTGTCATTTAAACCTGAAGTTTTGGAATGGAAGATTGTGAACAGTGTTTTATGCGTAACAAATATTTTTATAATTTTTGTCACACATTCTTTATATATCCATAATTATGACACAGCTTTTCTAAAAATACTTCAAATATCCCTTATCACGAGAAAAATATTTTGTAGAAACAATTCTAAATTTTTTTAATGTGTTCTTTGATTTTAGACAAACGGTCATTTCTGAAATAGTAATTGTGACTGTTATATCAAATTCGTATCGTTTCAATATTTTATAAAATCGGAATATTTAAATTTTGTAAATGAAAAATACAAGTAATAAAAATTTAAATTAATTTAAATTTGAAGGTCAATGGTATGATATTTTAGCTTTGACATTTCCAGACGCTTCCAAAATATTTTTAAAAATAAAATTACCAATGCAAATTTTTGGATTTTAAGGTTAGAATCCTCTTATTTTCGAAATAAATCTCTAGATTGTAACGATCTTAAAAACGGCTGCAAAAATTTTATCATTGATTTGGATAATTTATTTCTTAAAATTCAACTTTTATATTCTGATTTAGATATATCTCATGTGTGAAAAACAAATATGAGAAAATCTATTATATTGGGCGAGAAAATATAGGCGTCGATTTTACTGTAAATGAGATTTTCAAAGCTTTAAAATATACAATATGAAATTCCTTTAAAAATTTAAGTTTAAAAAAGTAAAGCAGTAACATGAGATCGGATAAAGAAACCAAAGCTCAAAAACAACTTGAAAAAAATAGGGGTATTACTTTGACTTAGTTTTTAAAAAATAGATTCTGAATTCGTGTGTGTATAAATTTAAGTAAAATATACAGTTGTTATATTGTACTATTTATGTATCAGCATATGATTAGGAAGGAAACATAGGCAATTCTGCAATAAAGACAATTTCTTAAAAACCTATAAGTTCAAATAAAATAATAGGCTTATTTTTGATAGTAATCAGAAACTGCATCAATTACCATCCTTTGAATTAACACTAATTATCTTCAGTATTCCCGTTGATAGGCGCACCACATGAAGGGATAAAAAGTTGTTAGGTATACGAACAGGTTGTCCATTCTCTAGTAATTAGATCCAAATGGTGTGTGACCAGTTACCGTATACATGAAAATGTTTTCGCTTCCCTAGTGAGTACAACAAAACGGTGTGTGATCGGGATACCTCATTATGAGGATGTATATTTCAATTAAGGAGTTTACGCGTTTAGCTATTTAGCCTTCATTATATTACCAGTATTAATTACGCAGAAGATTATACCATAGTCGTTTAGTAGATTAGGATTAATACCGGTGAGTATATATTGAAATTAAAATTTGTTTACTAATTGATAAACTTTCTTTGGTGTACCAAAAATTTGAAATTCATACTTCAATAAAAATATATTGCTGCAAATCAATATAAAATAAAAATATATTTATTAATAAGTTCTAAAAAAGAAGTTAGATATTATGATATTTAACAAGCCGTATAAAATGGTCTCCTTACTTGATAAAATGTAATTCCGGAAATTTGAAACGAATTACATTGTTCAGTTGCCTTCATGAATTTCCTGAAGAGAATAGATGAAATCATTGTCGCATTTCGAATGCAAAATAAGTAAGAGAGCATAAATACAAAAATGAGCTGGTCCTTTGTGTGATAAATTTAAATTCGAGCTCATCCCCTTCAGGATGGGACTGAAGGATGAAAAATGATTTGAAAAGCTTATATTTATTTTCTTCCTTTCAATCACCATAAAGAAAAAGGATATTGAAAATTTGCATACTCATGGGGAATAGATAATACTCACGGTGTGGGAGCCAACCAGATTATGAATTGAGCGAAAAAGATATTCATTCAAGAAAATCTTATTCAAACAATTCGACTTTTTTCAATTTGCTCCACAATACCAAGGCTGATGTTTTAAAAGATATCTTTTAAACTTCTTTGATTTAATTCTTAACTCGCGTTTAAGGAAAAGGAGACAACAACTAAGAAAACTGAGTTTATTTTGGAGTTAACAGCATTCTTTTTAGGATGCAAAAGTAAAATAATTTTAAGAAAAATCTTATAAAGATGCTTTATCGAAAAAGTTGATGGAGAAAAAATACAAGAAAACTTTTCCAGCTTTAGTTCAGTTTTGAGTGTGTTAATAACAAGTTTATATTTCTGAAAAAAAAATGAAATAAATGTTATTTGGAAAAAAATAATTTTTTTTTATATTTCCTATTTTTATATTTAACGTGTTTTAAAGCAACAGCAGATGTTACTATTTTTTTTCTTTCTTTCATATTCGGTTTCTTGATAATGCGATAAGGTCCATAAGGTAGTAATCCATTTTATAAAAAGTTCAAATCGGATCAATGTAAACTTCTTAAAATAATGTTTTCATTTACATGAAGCTATTTCTGACTATTCTAAGGCAATAAGTTTATATTTTATCATTCTGAGAGATTGAAATATTGCTCATATAAATTTAAAGTAATATTAAATAAGTATAATCAGTAATCCCTTTAGTGTAATGATCAAGAAAAATGATAAGAATAAGTTACAAGAAAAATTCCCTTAGCATTTTATACATGAGTGCTTTTAGATTAATTTACTATGATTTATTAAATGTCTTCTTTTATTGCGATCTTTTTGATTCAAATAGTATTTTAAAATTTTCACGTATATTGAAATCATCTAATAAAAACTTTTTTTGTATTTTTAGTTCAACTTAAATAATAAAATAATTCTAACGAATTGTAAAATTTTAAACTAATTGTTGGTGAATAAATGATAATTTTAATTAATTTATTAATGATAAAATGGTAAAGAAATCTTATATGTTTGCTTTCAAATATGCGATTGAGAAAATATAAAGCATAATTCGCCTAGGCTCTACAATTCATGCTTTCTGATACAATGAATGCTTTATATTTCCATCAAAAAATTAAAAAGGAAATACTTTTACAATTTGAATGCGTCAAATTTAGAATTATGAATGTATCTAAATAGAATTCAGATAAAACTGGTGTACCATTTATTCATAGAAGGAGTGATTTAATTTGAATATTTGCAATTTTTATAAATTCTTTTATAAATATGACTAGAATTATAAGAACAAGATTTAGAAGAATTTGAATTCACTTCAATGTTTTCATTCTAACAGATAAAAATAGGTTTCATGAGTTTTTATAGGTTTCATGATATTTTCTTTCCTCTATTGTGTATTGAAACGATAATCATATTGCACATACTCATGAATGAGCAGATATGAGAGGGAGTTTTAGAAAGAAACTCAATATAGAACGAAAAGAAGGAAAAAAAAAACTATAGAAGAACAGAAAACTTATGCAAACAAACTGATATTTTTTATTTCTCTCAGAATCGTTCAAGCGATGATTCCTAGTACAAAGTTAACTTCTTTTGTTTTAACTCTTTCCCCTTTCCTACAGTTGGTCGCTTCTCCTTTAAGAAAAACGAGAAATAATAATAAATAAGTTGAGAATAAATTTTCGAAACTGACCACATGAAGAGGCAAGAATAAAAAGACACCAAGTTTGGCTCCTTATTGCCTTATGAATATGCATTTAAAAGGACATTTATGTTGCTCAAAATATGCCTTTTACAGAGATATATATGTCAAAAAAGCAAGTAAAGAATCAATTTAGGGAATTTACCATGCTCAAATTGTGAATCGATAAAAAAATGCTGAAACATGTTAAAATAAATTCCTTTGACCTGCAGCTTAGTTGTAAAAAATGAAAAAAAAGGAATTTCTTGAAATTACGAAAAACTACTAACAAGATATGAGAACTTATAAAGATTAAAACAAATATATATTCCCTTATTGCTCGGTGTTGTGTGAACGCTTTTACTTTTATCTATACAATTATTCCATTTTATTAATGCAGTCTAAAAATATCTTTAAAATTATTTTCATTAAATTTGAAGGTGATATTAGAATGACTATAGAATAAATATCAAAACACTTCCAATCGTAATTACCTACTGTCAGATAAAAATGTATACATATCGCTTTTATCTCTCCAATAAATTTTATTTTAATAGTAAATAAAAGAAATTTTTAATTAAAAATGTAACGAAATTATTTTTAACAATCTCAATCCCTACAGAAAGAAAGCAAATGTACGTTCAACAAAACTAGGGTAGCCACCCGAGTCGCCGAGTTATAAGTAGGTTTAAATAATGCTCATTGATACATTTGTGAATTAGCTTTCAGCTATTAGCAGCTAATCCTTAAGAACATGGGTTGCCATTGCGGTGTTTCAGGAAAAAAGGTATATATATATATATATTAATAAAATATAATATATATATCTGTGTGTCTCTGGTTGATTTCTCTCCACAACCCTTTTCCCTCCAGTTTCTTGCGTATCTCCGCAAAAAAGGTTGTTATATCAGTGAGAAGGATTGCCAAAATTGGTAGATCTTACAGTTTATTCTGAAATATTAAGCAAATCCTTAACTATTTGAATACCCTCCTAGAAAAGCAGAGATTCTTAATCATCGAGAAAATATAGCAAATCACAAAAAATAAGAGAGGTTCCTGAACTGAAATAATTATTTTTAAATAGATTAATTTAAGTTCCCTATGCATATATGCTTATGGAAAAATCAACTGTTTATTTATTTATTTATTTTTTATAATAATAATAATAAATAAATAAATAAACAGTTGATTTCAAAAACTTTCTAATCCCTTTTTTTATATAGATAAAAACATAATTAAGTATGCATTGCATTATTTTTCAACTACATCAAGTTTATTCCATCGAATCAATTACTTTTATTTTTAATATATTATTTTTTTACCATTTGGTTGCATATGGTAACGTTACACTATCATAACAAATACGAACAAAAAACAATCTAGAGTAAGAATAACTTTTTGCTGCATTTAGAAAATTAAAAAGTATCCAGATTAAATATATTTTAATTCTTCTACTAAGAAATAAGTCTCTTAAAAAATAAACATTAAAAAATGAATTCAGAAAATTGTATATTTATAATAATTATTACTTAATATTTAATACTTATTTAACAAGGAGAATAATGTCTTTTTTCAGTTAAAGTTATTTAACAAAGGAATTAATGTATGCTTTTGTTACATATTTAATATTTGTGTATTCCATTTAAATAACTTGTAGGATTTTAGCATTTTAATTGCATAATTTTTTACTAAAATGACGTTTTTACTTTTCAAAATCTTAACATAAAATCCTTTATCACTACCTGATAAGAAAAAGTGTTTCTATTACGAGCAAAGCAGAATAAATATTGAAGTATCTAGGTTTCCTCTGCTTGTCTTGTGAAAAGAATCTGACTAAACAAGTTTATTTAAATCCTGATCGTTTTTCTTTGTCTATTCCATCATTAATAGGAATAAAAAAATAAAAGGAAAAAATAAAAGGAAAAAAATCTTATAATAAGGGTAGTATGCATCATCTAATTAGAAAAATGTTTCAATTTGAATATTAATAGAAAATATTAGAATTCCACATGATTACAATACATGCGATCCAATTAAAATTAAAAAAAAAATATGACTTCTTTTCGGAATTGTAAAAGAGCAAGAATTCACTTTCGATTCTGAATTTTTATACAATTGAAACAAAACGCCTTAAAATATTTACTTATGCAAATGTCACTGAAAGCTCTCTCTTCAAATGTTTAATTTGTGATAGAATGTATACATTTAAAAGAAATTGGCCTATACAAATTAAAAATTATTAAAATTGCCTCAATTACATTTCAGACATGGTGCTCTCTTTGTAAATATTTAATTTTTAATGTCTTCCAAGACCAATATATTTATCATGAAATGTGACGAACTGCAATATAAATGCACAGAAAAAACTAATTATCTAAATCTTTCTTTATTCAAATGTCCTTTTTCCGAAGAAGCTTTTAGATCAACTTAAGAATGTATTATTATTTTTTTTAATATAGTAAGCCTTATTTTTATAAGCGAATTTTAAATCATAATACGGGAAATTTTCGACGAAAACATAAAATATTGAAGAAAAAAACTTTGGAAAGCAGATAGTTTATTGTTAACGCTATCTATTAAACATATTCACATTCTGAGTGCTCTTTTAAAATTGTTTGATGATTATATTATATTAAAATTGGAAAATTAAATTCACTTTATTGTTAAAACATGAAATAAAATACTATTTAATGTAATTTCGCATTACATTGCGACATTTCAACCTATTAAACTACGATATGGACATTTATATTAAAATATGATTTTAAATTAGGAAAAATAGATTTTGGTTCTTAATGCTTGGAATAATTTAAAAATTATTGTTAGTAAAAATATTCAGATTCTATGAGAGCATTGAAAAAAATTTAAGTCTTTCAGCAGTAGAAGAATTTTTTAAAAAAATTATTGATAATTCTTAAAAGTTAATGATTTTTAATTATTTATTTCAAATATTTTTTTTACTTGCATAGTGTTTCTTTAAAAAAAGCAGCTTAATATAATTAACATTGTTATAAACACATATCCTAATTCACATTGGTATGTATAATAATAAATTATCTATTTGCTATCAATTGGAACTAAATTTCAGCTAATATAAATAAATTACTCTTTCCGAATTTTACAATCTACTTCTTAGAATTATTATATTTAGCATTGGATTTACTTGAAAATGATAAATTTTTCAACGATTTGCTCAAATAAGGTCATTAAAATAGGATCAATTTCCTTAAAAGCCTATTAGCTTATTTTGAGAACATTTCAGTTTTCCTAAAAATATATTTTATTAATGATCATCTCATTACGATCTGTATTATCTAGTTCTTTGGATGTATGGAAATAATAATAATATTAATAAAAAATGTACAAGAGCGTTCTAATAAATAAATAACGTATTATTCATCAAGCAATATAATTCTTTCCGTAATTTAGATTGATTACATTTCTTGATAAGAATTTCTTTTACTTTCGGGATGCGGAGCTCTTTATTATATGTACCGAGATAAAGATTTCAGGACTTGAATTAATAATTAATCCTAATTTATTATTTTTGAAACAAAACATTATTCCGAAAAATAATTTCTTTTATTAATATTTTACTAAATCCAATGTCCATAATCCTTTTTCACGTATTTTAAGTGTACTCTTGAATGCACTATTCCATTTTCATCTATAAATTCTATTTTCCAAACTATTTTCAGCTATAACTACTATTTCCAAAAATATTTTGACCTATAAATACTATTTCTTCTACTGTTTTCCCAAATAAATAGAAAGTTTTCAAGATTAAATGATCTATATGAAAACTTTGAATCTTTATCATACCATTCAGTTTCAAAGTGTTTTAATTTTTCAAAGTAGGAAAGTAAAAATAATTTTTCATATATTTACTTTCTGGTAGTTATCTTTGGCAGCTATTTGGTGTGTCGAGAAAATTCAGTGTAATAAGTGTCATATAAATTACCTATATATAACTTGGCTTATACGAGTGTCCAACAAGGTATTTTGAAGCCTGGTATGTTGAAAAATATGAAAGATGGCAAATATTAATACTTTTACACATTTCTATCTCATAAAATAATCTCTTTAATGGAATTAAATTCCATTTGGTGATAACACCATTAAACACTTATAAGTCTGACATATGTATCAAACTACATATTGCATTTGGTGCTGGAGGATTTCACTTTCTGAAACCATACAAACTTGAAAAAAATTTCTAAATTCTTTTTTCTGGGCAAGATTATCTTATATAGTTAAAAGCTAACTAATATTTGAAAAGAAAAAAAAACATTGAAAACGTTTTGAAAGATGATGCTTCCCCTTTTGTTAATTTCTGGCAACATAGATAAGCCAGGATTCTGTGGAATAAAGCATATGATTTGGGTTAAAAATTTGGATATATAAAGATTATACAAAACTTTACTTAGTAATTTTGTATTTATTTATACTTTTGATAACCTATTAAATATTTCCAGTACTAAGGTTATACTAGATAAATGAAGTAAAAATTGAATAAGTTAAAGGCATAATTTCAAAGTAAATTGTTGATATCAGCGTGCAAATGTATAGACAAATGCTTGAAGAAGAAATTTTATCACTCCTCTTAGAATATTGAACGTTAATAAAATTCAATACTATCACTAATAAAATAGAATGCTGCTTGCCAAATTTTCAAATACTTTATTGATAGAAGTAACTTATAAAGTTTAATCCCATTTGTTACGATATCGATCATGTGATTTTACATATTTATATTACACAAAATGTCATACGTCACTCCTGGGTCTATAGGTTTTATTAGATTCCCTATGTTTGTAACTAGTTGGTTATTACGTAACACATTTCCTAAACCCTTCGAGAATATTCAATGCGAAAAGAACTATTTTCATCTTGAAATTGACCTACATTGTAGTCATTAATTTTGTAAGTTTGGCGCTTCATAGAGGACATATTATTTGATTTAGTTTCATTAAATTCTTCATTAATTGCATTTTAACCGATATATTACAATTTGTGTTATTGATCTGATATCAATATAAACAAAATTTCAATTGTCAATTTTGATCTTTTCAGTCTTTCTCTTTCTCTTTCGGATTTTAATGGACTGTTTTTTAAACAAATGAGAAATATTTTAAAGACAGCAACATTACTAGAGCAAGATAAACAAAATATTTAACAGTTTCAGTTCCTTTTTTAAGTTTTAACTCATGTGTAAATATACTTATGAATTCATTTTAATCAACATAGCAAAATAATCAGCTTTTTTAATTTATTTTTTTTTTCAAAATTTAGGTTATTCTCAATTGTTATTTTATTATTATTTAATAAAATAACAATTGAATTTAGACGAAAATAATTTACCCAAATTGAGCAAACATAATGTATTTACAGGTTCGGAAATCATTCCGTCAGCTCTGGTTTTTAATTTTATACGAGTGCTGTAGTATTTTCATAAGATAAGAAAAAGTTGTAAATACCTTGCAATAAAACAATAATAGAAAATATATTAAATATAGAAAAATATACCATAAAAGATACATAAAAAAGAAAAGTATATATCTCAATTTTTCTCACTGTCTTGTTTATATGAGGCTGTCTTATAAATATGAGGCTTAACAAACGCTTATTCTGGTGGAAATATAGATTTTTCAATTTTATCGAATCACTGGGTTTGTTCTTGATATAAGGAATCTATGAAATTTTTCACCCACGTAAAAAGGCAAGACACCAATGAAATGAAAACATTTCATGTTATACGTTGTTGGTAATAAAATTAAAAGTGAAGATAAACATATGATGCTAACAATTACAAAGTATGAAGGTAAAACCCCTTGAAACAAATATTCTTGATTTTTCTAGAATATTTCTGATAATATATTATTATGCGGCGAAAGATACTTTATTTTGGTATGTTAATGAAAAAAGAATAAAAGCAACAAAAAGAAATTATAGTTATAAATCCGAAGTGCATCATTCTAAACATAAGGAAGATGTGTAAATAATTAAATAAAAAATGAGGTTATGAAAATGTTTTTACAATCATTCTTAGTATATCCATTACAATGAATTTTCTATATTGTTGTATTAATACCAAAAAAAAAAAAAAAAAACACCTCCCCAAAACATAAAAAAATACATTAAAATTAATTTTATAATCTTCGGAAAAAAAGATTTAAAAAATGAACGCAGAAGGAAAGTTATTTTTTGGTTAATGTGCAAAAGCATTAATAATACGTTTCGGAATTCGGGGGGATATAAAAAATAAAAGACAAAGATTACGGGTAGAAGTTACATTTATTTATTTATCTACGCTTCTCTGAATATGTTTAATTCTACAATTTATTTACCTTAAAAAATGCCTACCATTAAAGGAAGCCGAAAAATTGTATCATGAGGCAATTTACATGATAATGATCCAGTTTTGAGAAAACGGATAACATACATATTTATGTTTTTACACAAGCAAAAATAAATTTTCCCGTCTCTTTAACAATTAACAATAAAGAAAAAAAATTATTCAATTACAGCACTCTTTTAATTCTTTTCTTTGAACACTTAGGGTTAATATGACAGCAATTATTAACCATCCTTGAAAACATAAAAATAAATCTGTTCAAACATAAATTCTAACTTTGTAAATATAAGAATTACTATTTTTTAATTATATTATCTGCTTCTTTCAGCAATTAACCTAAAATCAAGTCCAATTACATATGTTTGATCCCGGCAATATTTATTTTTTTATACACTTCATTTAAGTACTGACTTTTATTAGGTTTATGCAATTATTTTTAAGTAATTGTTGCATTTTGAATATGAAGAAATACAAATTTGTTAGTTTTAATGTCTCTTTAAATGAGATATAATTATATGCAATTATGATATAACAATATCTTGCAGCATCTAATGGAGGAGAAATATTTTATCAATTATAGGATATTAAAAAGGGAATAAATGGAAATTTGTTTTCATATTTCATTATTAAAATTAACAAATAACCTATCATTTAAAAAAATTATGGGCATGAAATTTTTTTCATTTTCTTATGAATGAGCAAAAGGAGTCAAGGATTAAAATTTACGTAAAATATTGACTATTTTAAAAATAAAGGTAAAAGAAAAAAATAATTGAAAAAAATCCTTGTTGTATAAATTGTGGTCGTGATATTATGCTTATAATTTTGTTAAGGTTATATTTTGCAGAAACTTTCCTTAAATGTAGAAATATTTCAAATTAAATATCAAAACATTACAGAAAAATGATGTTGAACCAAAAGGGTGGAACTGCATTCCGATTTCTAACCACTCCACGCAGCCAATTAGCCAATTCGATTATTGAAATCATGATTATTTCTTCAAACACACCATCTTAAATCGAGACATCTTATCAAAATTTTCATAATTGGTCAATATATCAAATATAATCTAATGTAAAAATCTTAATTGCTTTCTTTTTTTAGAGATTCTGTGAATAATTTAAATATATTCCAACCTCTATGGATGTGTCACAAAAATATTTTAAAATAATAAAAAAAAACTATTAAAATTAAATTTGCTATGCATATTTTAATGTGTCATATCAGAACAAAATTTCTTAAACGGCCAAGTACCACGTGCTCGAGCACGTTAAATATTATTTTTATTTATTTTAATCGTTTCATTTAATTAGTAACTTTAGTAATTAAAGCGATAAAAAAATTTGTCTCGCATTAATTGTTTATCGCATTTAATATTTATTTCATTTCATATAATCACGTGCCCAAAATGACATTTTTCCAGGTTTTATTTGCTGTAGTGGTTAACTTATTTTTTTTAAAAAAATAAGTGATTTTGTAAATGCAATGGCAACGCGTTATTAAAAGCTGATTTTTTTGAAATGCTCGTGCAGATAATAAAATTTTTATTTTTCACCTATGGATGTTGACGCCACCTCATCCCCAAAACAACATGTTCTGACATGATAATAAAATCATTAAATCTTCGATCTAAAATTTTTGGTTATCATTTGATAACTGTGTCATTTTTAATTCATTTGTCTTAATTAAGTCATTTACCAGTTTAAACTGGTTTGAAACAATTACGAGACTTCCCTATCATTCTCTATCCCTCCTTCTCCCCTCTCTTTATATATATGATGATAATTTTTTAAGCTTTGATTTTCAATTTTTCTTGCTAGCAGACAAAGTTTTGGAACTCGATTGGTTATTTCTGAGCCTGAAGAAGGGACAAATTGTAAACACATTTTTATGAACTGATGATCAAATCCCATTTTTTTCTATATACCATTCGATAATTTATTTTCATCTATTCGAAAAGATAAGAATGCTAACGGCATCCGGAAATAAAAATCGCTTACTGAGATCATTTAACAGAATATTTTTCTCATTATTTTATGAGGTATAAAAGGCTCATGAAAATTCGCTTAATTTTTTACAATCATGCTGCTAATTAATGAGATCCAAGATATGAACTTAATGGCTACACTTTTAAGTTCACAGTAGAATTTGTCATTAAAACTTGTTGTCTAAAAATAAATTTAATGCACGAAATCTATTTCTTTTAAATATGCCATTTGAAAACAATATTTTTAAACCATAACTTGATATAGAGCAATTAGTAAAGGAAATATCAGTATTTCCTTTATTTATTGTTTGATTCCTTTATGGAAAAAATACCTTTAGAAACAGCTTCAAATATCCGAGAAATCTATCCAATGACAATACAAAATACAATTAATGTATATATTTAAAGAGAGCTCAGATTTCCTCATTAGCACGATCAGAAATCTTAATAGGTACTTCCTAAAAACAGTTTAAAATATATAAAGGTTTTGCTAAAAGTATTGTTAGCTTTAAGAAGTTGAAATTTTAATTTATATATATATATATATATATATATATATATATAATATTATATATTCAAATAATCATTATAAATTTGTTTTTCTATTCCTACTATTAGCTCTCACTCTAACCTTATATATCCACTCAAGTTCAAGTAATTTTTTTAAACTTGTGGTAGATGGCATTTGGTATTAATACAGGTTTTTCAAATATTAATTCATTAATTTTATTAATTAATTAAAAACAAATTTTCTCGCCTTTATATCAGTTGTAGTTTTAATTGCTAGGTCGGGATAGCTTGTTTGGTAGGGCGTTAGATTCGCATCCTCTGTGCTGGTAGTTCGAACCTGGTCGAGAGTTATACCACTTGGGATACCGAGTCAAAGGTTATCGTTATTCGGGTGCTCAAGGGTCCATACTTTTAGAAGCTACTGCACCTCTCCTACCGTTACAAAGCGGAACACGAGAAGAACAATTGTAATTATTTAATAAAAAAGTAGTAACTAGAATAAAATATTTCCTACCTTCTTAAATTTTTCCTAATATTAAAATAGGAATTGACTTAAATTTTTTTATCTTATTTGTTTGTTATATGATTAATTTTTAATTTCTTTTTTAAAAACATATTTATTTAATTAAACCATTTACGAATATACTTATTATAAAGTCATACGCATTATGAGATTTCAAACAAAATCTAAATTTTAGATAATATTAAAATTTTCATAACTTTCGAACCATCAATCTCGTTTGTCACAGGCAGGTATTTAAAGTCGCAGCATAGTGAATATTTTCCCTGCCCTTTCATTAGATAAAGGTGATCTATATCATCTTGGAGAAAGCATTTCGGATTGAATCCTTACAAAACCATCCGACTTCATTATTCATTCGCAAGAGATTTAAGTCACCAGAAGATTAATTTGGTTTGTAGTTTGAGCATGGAAGCGATTAAAGTGTCTCGGATGTAGCGGAAATTTCTCCGAAGGCTTCGCTTTTATACGGATTAAAACTTGCTTTTGCCGAAAAGTGATGTTTGTTAATCTATTCCTCCAACTTTGAAAAAATTTAGTGATACGAACTTAAGTTTGGGGTTTAATAAGAATGTTCAATAATATATTGGAATACTTAGAAGAAAGAATGTAAAATTAATGTTTTACACTACAGATTATGTTTTTAAATAAATTTTAGATTCTTATTGCCACAAACATCTTCAAGTTTTGCTTTAAATGATCTTATCAATCAATATATATATATAGAACGTTTTGTCCCGAAGATGAAAAGAAATATGTCGTTAGTATAAAGGAACAAGTAGATTTATTAGAAACACACACACACACACACACACACACACACACACACACACACACACA
>JAOUZG010000635.1:2111756-2137503 GCA_026289955.1 Argiope argentata | reverse complement strand
CAAATCTTTATATTATTTTGTTTTCTGAATTGCTAAATTTCAAATCTATTATTTTATTTTTTTGAATCTTGGAAACATAAGCCCTTTTATTATTTTATTTTTTTAAGCATAAAGTTTCAAAAGATGAACTTTTTACATATTACCTTACTTCTGCTTTATCTTTGTTTATCTTTAACAAATAATACTGTCTTCCAAATAATTGTCTTTTTGATTATTTCAAACATTAAAAAAATGGTATCTGACTTTATAATTAAGTGGAAAAAGTGCAAAATATGAAAGAACATTAAGTGTAACATGTTATATTTTCTCTGCTCTTTAAAATAATTGGGCAATTTTTTATCAGTAGATAATTTTCTTTATATTTTGTTTTTCCCATTTTATTTTTCGTAAGAACAACTATGCGGAATCATTCAAAGAAATTAAATAAATAAATGTTGCTCTAGTTTTTTTTAGAATTATTTTCTTTTTAATTTTTGGTGTAATTATAAAGATTTTCATTTGATGTCTCACAAGATATTTATTATAAAGAAAAAAGTCATAAATAGGGGCAAAAAAATGCTTCTTTCTAAGTTTAAATAATAACACTGCATTAAAAATTCATAAACCATTTTTGTCAGAAAAACATTTTTTTTTCAATTTATGCAAAACTAAAATTATCCTCAAGGCATGTATTGGAGTTCCGAAATGAAAGGATGCTTGCTTTTAACTTGATCCTTTCTTGAACAAGAAATCCTATATTTTACTCATATGTAATTAAATAAAAGTTTAGAGTTTTCAAAAAATGTTTTTTTTTTGGTGTTTTTGCATAAAAATTAAATCTATCTAAAGTATTTCAATAAAAAAATGGTTTTAATTTGCATTTGATATATCCTGCTTACAACAGAAGAAGAAAGAGATAGAATGCAAGACAAAATACTGAGAAGTGCAACGTTTCTTACTAAAATTTAATATTTGTATTTAAATGAATTCTACCGTTGTTTGTTCTCACACATATTTTGTGTGTTTTCATAATTATAATTTTAGATATTCTTTCAAAATAAATAAAAAAATGAAATGGAAGGATTATAATTTTATGTAAGGTTATTAAATTTCTTATTTATTTTGAATTAAATATCTTGTTAAAATAGTACACATTTATGTTTTTACTTTTCGAAATAAACTTTGATTTTCAATATTTGAAATAAAATCTCATGAGATTTATTATTTTAAATTTCATTATATATAAGTTTCTTATCTATCCATGGAACGTATCCAAATTCGAAAGACAGTAAAATTAATCAAAGTAAGCGTATGTTTTGAAATATAAATATTATAGAAATGACTTTCATAAATTTACATTTTTATTCTAGCGTTTATTACTATTAATTTTAGAAATGAATTCATGAATATTTATATGTATCAAAATCATTGATTTAACAACTGAAATTAGTAACTTAAATGCCCAATAATCGTTTTTTTTACTATTTTGTGGCAAATTTTTGTGTTTTATATAGATGTAAAGTACCATTTTCAAAACAATTTACTTTTAAATAATTTTTGAAGGTTTGTTTGACTAATTAATAAAGATAAATTATCTGAAGGGCATTTTAAAATAACCAATATAACAATTCTGCTAACAGCAAAGACTGATCCTTTATATCATTCAAAGGATAAAAATATGTAGCATTTGTAATACTCGCACAGCAACCAAAATCACCATATAAATCTTTCAAATTATTTTTCCTCTGAAGATAATGAAGTTTAATCCTAGATTTTTTTTCTTTAAAAATATTATTGAATTAAATTTTTTTGATTTCACGTAATCGCGGATTTTTTTTTAGTTTTATGCCATCAGTTAGATAAAAAAAAACTCTGAATCTTCTTTAACCTGGAAACGGAATTCTTAGTCGTAAACATATGCAGAGATACTTTCTTTCTAAACTTTTACTCATTAAAAATTTAATTCAAAGATCCAGTATTATCTTATGTTGATGGCGATTGTGTCTAACTCTAGGAACTTCTAATTAATGTATTTAAACCTACTTTATTTCAGATTAATGCACTTACGGTATTTTTAATTTGAAATTAACAATAAAAAAACTTAATTGCGTCCTTATAAACAGTAATCTGGAATTTTATTTCTAAAATTAGATTATAAGAAAATCTTGAAAGCTAATAATTACAAAACTTCTGTAATTGATTACTTATAAATACCATCTTCTTGAAGGAATAAAACTTATTATTACCTCTGAATTCCCACAAAATCTTTGTTTTAAATTTAGAAACGAAAATAGATTTTCATGGTTTAATCTATTAACGTGTGATCGTTGGGTTTCGTGGGTTGAGTTTCTCAATAGAAGGCTAAAATATTTAGTCTCTTTTTTCAAATGAGGATGATTATTTAATTAGATACATTGTATATATATATATATATATATATATATATATATATATATATATGTTCATCTAAAAATCACCTTATTGTTTCTATACCTCAAAATAAAATTATATACATTAATTATTCATTTTATCAAAAATAGAGTTTGCTAAGTTTTTAATCCAATTTTCAATAACGCATTTTGGTGAAGGAGGGACATTAAAATTTTAAGTAAGAAAAGTACGATTTTTCTATATTGCAAAAAATATCGAATGGCAGATATTTAGAAAATATTTTTAAAATACATACAGGAAGAAAAAAATTATTGTTTTTATTTCTAATTAAAACATCAAAAAGTGTGGAATTATTAGACTACAAAAGAAATAGTCAGAATAGAAATAATTATTTACTTAATAAGGTACTATTACGCAGTCAAAACTATGATCTGTTGAGTAAAAATAGTAGAAAATTTCTACACATTAAATATATTTTTATATTATATTTTAAAGCAATATTTTCAACTATTTATAAATTCATATTTATTTAAATTTTTTGCTTCATTTTATTATAAATGATAGATAAAAACTGGTTGTAATTTCCTGTATAGAAAGATATTATAAGATATAATTTTATTTCACAGTTTGCGTTAATCAAATTTTAAATCTTTGTAATAAGTCCCACAATTTATTAAGCGAACAAAATCATTGACTAATTATATAACCATTATCTATTTTAAATCTATAGAGAACCAAAATCATTTTTTCTTCAGTAGCGGTCAAACATTTTCCGTGCAAATACAAATTCAAGTTAATATTTTCTGCTTTTGAAGTTGAAAGACAAATATACCATCTTTTAAAGAAATACTTGGAAAAATATTCAATTTTTGGATATTATGATCTGGATTATTTGAATTTTTAGTTCTCAGGATTTTATACTTTATATTAAAAATTTTATGTCACCTCTTACTGTTAAAATAAATTATTAGTACTTACGGTGTTCCATCTTATAAGATCAGAACAATTACTTTTCTGAAAAGTTATCGGTGTCTAAAGGACATTACAAAACAAAATATGGATCATTTTTAAATTTATTTGAGGCTTGTTTTAATTTAGTGCTTTGTCTCTAAAATGTGTTTAAAAAAACTTAAAATTATTCGAAATTGAGATAAAAGCAATTTCAGTTTCATTATATAAATAAATAGTAAGAGGGAACTGCGTTTTTTTATTTCAAAATTTTTTTATGTTTTCATTTATTGAATAGTAATTCAAAGGACTGTTGTATTGCAATTTATTCCTGTTATGAAATGTCTTTTTGTATCCATTTAATTTACTTACTAAATAAAAAAACAATTAAGAAGCATTTTAACTTAAATACACGTTCTGTTTTCGTTAGTCCGAAAAGGGAAAAACGTTCCCGTGTGTTTACATTTTTTTTACAATTATTTTTATATTTTGCTTATGTATTAAGATATAGGCATCAAATGGTCCACGGCAGAGTCATATTTATGACTCAAGATTAAAGCGGTAAAAAATATGTTAGCAACGCAACGCTTTATACAAACAGCTCAACTCTTTTACTTTCCTATGACTATACCAGGAAATATTGTATAGCACCTATTTATTTATGTGTTTTGCTTCCTACTATATTTTCTTTTATTTTACATATTTAGAGAAGCTAAGATTAAAAAAAGAAAAGGAAAATAATTAATATGGCCGTGAAATAATAATAATAAATAGCAGATGATGAAACATTTAACTAAACTTAGAATATTCAAGACAGTGATTCATCTTTATATTATACTTATCATCCTATTTTCTCAAAGTAAAGCGAAAGTCATCAATTTAAATGGTATTGATATGTATTAGATGAAAAATATCACATAAAAGAGTACAAAAATAAAATTAATTGATCTATCAGAATATTAAAATATTTTCTCTGGCTAGAAATATTAGAAAAATCAAATTCAAAACAATGCTACTACCCCCATTACTTGCTTGCTGTACAAATTTGCTTAACTAACTAAAATATTCTTTGAAATATTTTATTTCTCTTAGAGAAACATACATTGTCAATACAATAATTTGTTATATTTAATGGAATTAAAAGCTTGAAATGTTTTACTTGTATTATTTTTAAAACTGAAATAGATTTAATTATGTGTGTTTTCATACAAAATATTTTTATAATAAATTAGAGAGATAATGTCATTATTTTAAAATGTCAGCTTAAGTTTTAATTTTGCTAATGGACAAACGAAAGGATCAGGTGAGCTTTTCGGATATATTAATTTCTACATGATACATTTAATGCGATGAAATCTTTATCACTCTTAATATATGTCAGAAATAACAATTAAAAGCATAATACACTCAAAAATTGCACACAAACTATACTAATAGCGTTAGCACATTATTCAAAATTAAGAATTCTTTTCTTGTTGCCTTTTTTAAAATATAAACTTCGGGCAAGTGAAAGCAATATGTTTGCAAAGTTTCATTGGGATCAGTTGAAACGTAAGGCAGCGCATAAGGTGTGAACAAACTAAAGTTCATTTTTATGATTAGATAAAGATATAAATAATATATGTATTTTAAAAAATTGTTATTTTTTGAAATACATATGTGAGCCACGTATAATGCATTTTTTAATATTTAATTCGATTAAAACTTTGCATTTCCGTTTTAATCCGACTTTTTTCTTTAATTCTGGTAAAATTCCTAGTTTTACTTCAATTATTTTTTTTATTTAACTCCTGTAAAACCAATTTTAATTTCTATTCAATATTTTTCTTTAATTTGAACACATTTAGAAAAACGCCGATATTCTGTCATTTTTGAAATTGCTGATGCAATTCTTAAGTACTCCTTTCCCCCCGAAAATTATGGCTATGTTTTCAAGATCATCTGGTTGTTTTTTCTCTGATTCACTTTCGGGAAATAAATTTCTTTAAAAGAGGGAGGTTGTCTTTGATCGCAGCTGCATGAGAATCTTTGAACCGACTTCTGAGAATTTTTCGCCAATCTAAGTAAATTCGGCAAATAAAGAAACGAGCCACAGATTCATTTATTAAAGCTACACCAATACCTCCAAAACTTCTACAATAAAAATGCTCCAATTCGAATGGAGAATATTGTCTTGGTAACCAGAAAGTATATCCAAAAGTGCTAACATTAAAGTCAAAATTCAAGAAAAAAATGATAAAGAAGAAGATGAAATGGAATACGAGTTATAATTGTTTAAAAAATGAAGTAAAGAGAGATAAATCGATGTTTAGGGCTAAATGGGGAAGAGTTCAATATCCCACGTAGAACAACCAATGGGAGCCTCTTATGACCGCCCAATATGGAGAAATCTCATCGGCAACTGGTTCGAAGGGGAACGAACCTCTGATTAGGACAGAGCGATCAAAAATGTCGAACTGAATCCCCCTCGGTGCGCGTCATATGATTACTAGCTCCACCTTCAATAAGACACCACGGATGAGATAGAGAAAGCGGTGACCCCTAGGGAATTCACAAGTGAAATACTTAATCTCTCGGTTGTAAAAAAGGAAAGTTATATCCTAAACTCCTAAGATATAGTGATTATGCCTTGATGGTAGGAAAGAACCTTTTGATGGAAGGAAAGAGAAACCCGAATGGAGAGTGATGGAATCTTCGAAATACCTATGAGCTAGAAGAAACAGACCTACTGTGTAAAGGAATCAGCAAAAGATGAAAATACCCACTGTTGTCTGTTTTATTGACGTTCTAACCGTAATGATGAACTCATTGTAGATTGCGAAATATTTGTGCGTTCTTACTTCTTGCAAATAGTTTTCTGCTGCTCCAGTCCAGTTAAATAACGCATTTTTCATAGCTACCACTTATATTTCACAAATAATGCATAATCTGAATATTTTATTTTAATTCGAATTGGAATGTTTTCAAATTCTATTATTCTACTTGTATGCTCAAAGGTTAAATATTTCTGGATATCATGTAAATAAATATCCTAATTGAATATTTATCCTTAAAATAAGAACAAAGAATGCGTGAATTTTAATCCTTTTATTTAAGTAATATTTGTGAGCGTATAATGAACTAAAAAAATGATTCATCTGAAATTTGTTTAGCTATTTGTTTTAAATTTTGATACAGGTTATTTGCTTGGATTCTTAAATTATTTTCATAGTCAAATTTGATAAACTGTATTTATAAGATATATTTACTTTATTCATTATTATTACCATTTAATTGTAATTAAACATCAGCATTATAATCAATTGATATTTTCATTGCCGAATACCATTATTAGATACCTGGTTAATGTTATAACTGAAAGAAATTAAGCGTAAGAAAAATATTTTATCCATTGTGATGCACTTTTTATTGTATAGAATTTGCAAATATTTAATAGTATATCATTTTAACATGTTTATATATAATTTTATAGTTAAGTATTAACTAAATATATCATTACGTAGCTGATATATATACTGCCACAAAAACAATAAACTGATGAGTTAATGCACGAAAAATTTAATCATCAAACAAACATTTTTTTAAACCATAGACTTAAATTTGAATTAAATGTCAAACTAAGAATAGAGACAATGCCAATTTATCTGAGCCAAAAGATATAAAAAAATAATGTGATCAAACGAAAACAAAAATATTCTATTTTACATTTAAAAAATATTCAAAATTAAATTTATAAAACAAAATTCAGAAAAAATTTATTCAAATAAGTATTATCATTATTTGAACTAGATTAATATTTAATCTGATTTACGACAGTTAATAGAGCATTACCACAATACACAACTTTACTATAGCGATATAATATACATTACTTTTTATAACTACTTTAACACAATCAGAATGTAGTAAAAAAATTTAATTACATTTTAATATAATTTTTTTTATTTTGTTTACTTAAATATGTTGAAGGATATTTTAAAATTGTGGAATTATGATATAATTAGTCATCTTTTTGCCTTTAAATGTCTTCTTCATCTAATTAGGGATTCTATAATTCTTAAAATTAGACCGACGTGTTATATATTTTTTTAAAGTTTTTACATATCTTAAAGAATACTCATTATTAAATTCTAAATTTAATATTTATAAAAGAGCTGAGATCTTAAAACTTAAGGTATTTCTTAAATGCTTAAAAATAAAGTTCTCGTTAATTAAATCATAATTTCGAATTTTGCTCACATCTTGTGAAGCTTTAAAACGATTTTCAAACTGTAAATTAAATTATCAGTATTTTCATTTTATCTGCAATATTATTTCTCGTTTCTTTTCAGACACTGTTTTATTCATTTTTACAGCTACAGCATAGAAAAATTACATTTCTTATCAAAACAAGATCAGTTTCCTGGATTATAACATAAGCTTTGCACTTTTCTTCTTAAAATAAAACTGTATTAATTAGCTTATTTCGACACTAATTAAATCCATTTGAAAATTTTAACTAAAAGGGATGGAAAAAAGTGTAAGCATTTTAAAAAGATAATAAAAAGTAAACGTAATTTAATTAGGGAAATGCGATTAAATGATGTCTAGTAGAAAATGTTGGCATTAGCCTATTGTCATTATCAAAATACAAGGAAAATAAAATTTGGCATTAATTAAAAATGTAGATAGAAAAGTCAAACTGATTTAAAAGCCTAATTTATTCTAAATTTGACTTAAAAAGTAGGTTAAATTTGAAAATGATGAATGTAGGGATTTCTTCTGAGATTATATAGACTTATAAAACTTTAAATATGCACTATTAGCATCATAATTACAACATATTACAATGACATAGTAGAAAAATGATGAAAGAATAGAAGCGTGTTTAGAAAAATTGCTCCCTGTGCTTTTATCACTATTGAGCTATAACAATAATTAAGAATCAAACATAAACCATTATTAAGAAAATATTTCTCATTTGAATTAGAACTGTTCAGTGAACTATTTCGAATAAGAGTAAAAATCCTACTTAGACCTGATTCTTAAAAAAATACAATCTTTCATAATATTTTTTATAATAATTGAAAAGATAACAGAATAAAAAATAAACAGTAGATAGGTTGTTGTGATCAGGTTTTGAAATTCACAAATGATAAGAAATTAAACATTGAAATTTTATTTTCTCTTAAATCGGCTGTTCATTGCCAAATAATTGCTATGGAACAATTTAAATCTTTCTGTTTGGTGCATTAATTAATTTTCTGCGCTTTATTTTACACTAAATTACAAAACCACGGCTGTAAAAAACAGCCAAATTATACAAAATATGTCAACTTTCAGTAAAAATATTTACATATGCATCAGATTACTGTTAAAAAGTTTTAACAAAAACATTTATGAGGGATTTCGACGAAAATCAATAATCAATAAGACTTTGCTTAACTACTCGCTTGAAATCAACTCAAATGATATTATCTCTATATGACTGATTGTTACCTTTGTCTCACTGTATTTTATAGATTCCGAAACATGATAAGCAATCTTCAAGAGCAAATGACAAAATTCGAGTTTTAATTCCGTCATTTGAATGCTTCTAGAATATTCCGTGTCTTTTAATTTTATTGTGAAATTTATCCCCAAATCTGAAAGTTTTGGATAAAGACAGAGTTTCCCTTACCTGGTCTACCTTTTAAGCTATCAGTATATATGAAAAACTACCTTCCTTACCAGGAGCAATATTATACATTGGTCACAGAATTGAAATCACATTTTGTATCTTTTGATTATGAAAAAAAAGGCGATTTATTTGCAAAATTTGTAAAATCGTAACTTAATTCATTGCAATTTTAATCGTTCTCTATAGACGAAGAATGTTCATTATTTGCTTTTCCAATATTTAAGTTTTTGATAGTTTTATTAATATCAGTATATTGAATTGTAATGGTACATACAAATCATTTTTTGTGCTACTTTAAGCTAGCATGCTTGTGATAATTTGAATTTAAAATACGATGACAAACTCAAAAGCAAACTTTACAATTTTGAGTTTTTGAAGGTTAAACTTTCAGTTTCGATTATTCCACTCCAAAAATTCTACTGAAGTTTCTGAAAAGAAAAAAAAAGTTGGAAACACCTTCAGGTGAAACAAAAATGGAAGCGGAGAAAATAAATAAGAAATGAACAACATTTGTCAGATTTTTCTCCCTCTTATTTCCTTTTTTCATTGGCTTGTCTTTAGCGAAGCAGGATAACAAATTATGAATTACTCAAGTGAAAATTTTGATATCACGATTTAACCGATTCAGTGATTTCGATTTTTGAGGCAAAGTATCGATCAACTTTTCATTTGTTTTGAAAAATCACTGTTTAAGAAAATGAAGTTAAAACATTTAATATTAGAAGCTGTTGATACATGTTTAAGGTATTTTCTTTGAATAATTTCTAATATGCTATATTTTTAAGTAATCAAATTTAGTACAGAATTAAATTCATTAGGAAAAATCAAATGTCTATTAACTCATTTCAAATTATCACAGATAATTATTTTAATGCTGATGAAGTGAAGTATACGTAGTTTCCGATTTACATTATTGAAAGGAAATCTGCTTTGCATATTTCAATGTATCATGCCGGGACATAATTTCTTGAACGGCCAAGAACCACCTACTCGGGCAAGTTAAATTTTATTTCTATTCATTTTTATTGTCTCATTCAATGAGTCACTTTGGTATTGCAAACTAATCATAAAACTTGGTCTCGCATTGATTGTTCAAAAATATATCACATTTCCTATTTATTTCATTTCATTTAATCACGTGCTCAAAATGGCATTTTTCTATGTTTTATTTGCTGTAGTCACTAATTTTCTTTTTTAAATAAGAGCTGTTGAGAATGCAATGACAACGCATTATTTAAAGCTGATTTTTTGAGATGCTCATGCTGATAATAAAATTTTTATTTTTTGCCTACGGAATTTGTTAACGCCAAAAACCTCACTCCAAAAACATCATGTTTTGACATGATAATAATTCTTTTATATTAATATATTTAAAAATATAGGAATTTCATATTTTTTTTAGTTTTTTCATTCGTTAATGTCCTTTGAAAACTGATAAAAGTAACACGTAATGCAATATTTAGATAAATGTGAACTTGATATTACGTAAACTTTTGACAAACATGATTGATTTAATTTATAAAGGTCTCTCCTATTTTCATGCAGTTTCTTATTCAAAAATAAAATCATAATAAAATGTAGATTTCTGATATATTTTATAACACATTTAAGTATAATATGCTTCGTTAATTATGATGGAGATAGTTCTTTTAATA
Source organism: Argiope argentata (assembly GCA_026289955.1). Classification (NCBI taxonomy): domain Eukaryota; kingdom Metazoa; phylum Arthropoda; class Arachnida; order Araneae; family Araneidae; genus Argiope; species Argiope argentata. The sequence goes on along the minus strand of JAOUZG010000635.1, from coordinate 2,126,871 downwards.
TTTTATTTCATTATGAAAAAAAAAACTATCCAAAATCAATGCACTGGTAAAAAAATGCTTTTGATGAAATGGGTGTAAGCACTGCTTACTTTTTATTGTAATTTTATAGACTTATTACTCAGAAATACAAATAAGTAGTGTCATTTTGAATAAAATTTGTTTTCCCTTTTTGTAGTATTCCTTAAATTTGCTCAAAAGTTCCCTATCATGTTTACCTTCTTTTAATACGAAATTTTTACTTTTTTTAAATCTTATTTTTATTAATTTTTTTCTGAAACTTAACACATTTTTAAGGATTTCAAAACGTTGAACACTTTGTTTTAGTTTAAATTTCTCCAACAAAGTGTCATTTCAAGTTTTTCCGGAAGATTTCAGATGAAAGTAAGACAATAGTGATTATGTTTCTCCTCTGCTTTTATTTCTGATGAACCTGAGAATGTTACATTTAATACTAATCTAAATCTGTACTCAGTTTAAAATCAAATATGTTATAATTTTCTTTGAAAAGTTTCATTTTTACGTCTGCTTAGATAGAATCTTTACAAGTCAGGATATGCAAGTCTTTAAATTTAAAATTCCAATCAACCAGAATCTCAGTCAATTCTCATTCTTTCATTATAATTTAATACTTGTATGTGATTTTTTCAGTATTTAGGAACTGTCATGTTTGTTTATCACATTTTTTTTAAAAAAAATCCTACGATTAAGACTTTTTCTGTGACATATGAAAGCGGAAACGACTTATAAACAAATTTAAAATCTCGAATTATAAACGAACCTATTTCAGCCATTTTTAAAATATAAACAAGGGACTTATAATAATTATTCAAAACCATTAATATTCTCGATATCTCTAAAACTGATATTAAATTAAATACAAGAGCATTTTATTCAGTTGAAGGGGAAATAAATCAATACACTTTAAAATAACATGATTCTCTGGAGAAGTAGGAAGGACACAACAGTTGAGACTCGCAACAATTGTTGGTTTTAAAATATTTTATTAAAAAAATAATGTTAAAAAATAAGTTAATTCCTACTTGGATCTACAAATAATTTTTTTTTTATTTTAGTTACTTGTTATTGAATTATTTGCATATAATTACAATTAAAATACTGGTCTAAAAATTATACTTGACCAAAACCAAATCAAGATCGCATCCCTTGAAAGTAAATCATAAATAATTATAAGAAAACACTCCATTGGCGTTGAATTTTCTTCGCTAATCGAGAATTCAACGCCAATTGAGGCAACGAAAATGCGTGAATTTTCAAAGCCAGGTGGGGTAACACAATACAGATTAGAAATATATTTTTTTATTCTGTGATATTTTAATTCTAAACTACTTTAAAATGAATCAAAAGTCGATTAATTAACAATGTTTAATTTTAAATGCATTAAGAAAATAAAAAGAATCATTTGAAATAATCTGTCGAAAACGTGTTAAGACTAACCGTGTCTTAACACGTTAAGTGTCTTAACACGTGTTAAGACTAACCGTGTCTTAACACGTTAAGACTAAACGTGTTAAGACTGTTGGGGAAAAACCTGAATTCGTTACTTATTTGGGGATGGAGAAATGAAGATTTTTGTTTAGAAATTTAGTTTTTAATTTATTTAATAAAAAACTAATAAATTAATATTTAAAAAAACTGCATTAATATCAAATGTCATCCACTACAAATCTAAAAAAAATAGTTGAACTTTAGTGAATGAATAAAACGTATTTTATTATGATTCAATATATATATATATATATATATATATATATATATATATATATATATATAAAGAAATTTTTAGGGAAGGTGTGAGTTAAAAGTAGAAAGTGAAAAATTGTCAAATATATAAGATCTTTTTTCTTTCTTTTTATGTAATATTCTTATCATAAGTAATATTTTTAAATGTTAAGAAATTGAAATTGCAAGCGGAATTTGTCATTACAAATCCCGAAGAACACAATAAGGTTTATAAAACGATGGGCTTATGTAAACTTCCTAGTAAAGGAGTCGATTGGTAAATATGTATTTGAAAAAATAATGATTTCAAATGTTTGTTACACATTTTACAAAGTAAATTACATCGATATTTTTTTTCTAAACGAAATGATTTTATAAGAAAATATGAAATCGGTAGCAAAATAGATGTTCTTTTAACCGATGATCCAATTCTGGTCAGGATTTTAGAAGTTTAGTAAAATACTGAAAGCGAGAAAACGATCTAAAATCTCTCTCCACATTTCCTCTGGGGAGCAGGGCAACCAAAGAATAGACAGAGGACGTGAGGTATTTACTTACAACCCATTTCAGTAAAAGTTAGATAACACTTTCAGAACTGAAATAGTTCCAGAATGTGATATATATTCTTGAGAAAACGGTTTTTTCTATATGAAGCTTGAAGAAATCATTCACCTATATAAGGCTTTTGATTTGAAACATTAAATTTCGATTTAAAATATCTATTTTTCTAATTTTTCGTTCGTCATGGAATTTTTTTTTCTTTTGGGCAGTTTTTTAAAATTCTTTAAATTTATTGTCTCTTATAAAAAGGATAATTATCATCTGTACATTTTGCTATAACTGTCCCCCTAAGAAAATGCCCTAAGTTGTATCACAGATGGCGAATTATAACTAGAAATGCTTGTTAAAAATATCTAGAAACAAATGAGTTTCTATCTTTCTGGAAAAGTTATATATTATAAAGCAGTTTTTACTTTTGCAAATATTGTGCATAGCGAAGCAATCATAAATACATCTTTACTGTTTCCATAACAGCCATTTATGTTTTGCAATATTTCCTACTTTAAATATTTTCTATTTAAGATTTATTCATTTCTGCGTAATACTTAAATTAAAATTATCCCAATATGAGCTGCTGTCGAGGAAGTGCATTTATTATCAAATAAACAAATAAATTAGAAAATATATTACAATAATTTGCATCTCTGAAATATTAAGTTTTTAAAATCCAATTTCGCAGCAATTCACTTTTATTCCTTTAAAACCCAGTTTTTTTCTTTAATTTCAAAAATATGTATTAAAACTTTATTATTGTTCAATTTATATAATGAATTTCATTGAAATTAAATAGAAAATTTATTTTTTTATCGTTTATATGTTTCAGATAATGTTTCCTCTATGGGCATGTAATTATAAAATTAATTTAAAGCAATATAACTGTATATTATAAAAAAAACCTATGTGTCTGTAGATTATGAAAAATCTATTAACTTAATAATATAATTGAAAAGAAATTAAAATGTGCTTTTATGTTTAAAAAATGTCTAATGTTCATTGAATCATTATTTAAATATTTTTCTATTTATATATATATATATATATATATATATAATATGAAAATAATTTTTATAAGATTTATTATGTCTTTGGGATCAGAGGAATTTTATAATGAATTCCCTACATATAGAATTTAATGCAATATTTTAATATTTTAGAAATATTGCTAAATGTTTTTTTTAAAGTTATGATTACATATCAAAACGTAACACATTTTTGGCAAGACTTTTTCTTATTCTTCATATGTTTGAAGTGTATACTTTATTTAATATTTGACTTTCCACCAATTTCCAAACAGTCAAAGGTATTTTTTTTGCTACACATTTATTTGATTCACCAAGAAAGGATGCTAGATCCAACATAAGCATATCTTTTCTTTTTATAAAATGAGGCTTTATTATTTTATTAAAGTACATGATCTTTATATGATATACTAAAAGGTAGAATAATGCGACAATTCCTGAAGCCTTGATTAAGAAGAATTATATGACTTCTACAGGAGTTGTTTCCTCCTACAGAATTCTCTTTAGAAAAAAAGTGAGAAGTGATCATTTGAATATATTGAAATTTCTATTGAAGATCACAAAATCTACCAAAAAATTTTAGAGTCAGTTTACATACTCTCACACTAAAATTTTATTCCATATTTTAATATTTTACCTACATAGTATATATTATGTTTATAGAATAAAAATACTGTACCCAATTAAAACGTAAGAATTGATTAAAAAATATTTAAAATATGGCAAAAAGAAAATTTTACCATAGAGAATTAACATTATATAAAAGAAAACTATTTTAATTAATATTATTTGATAGCTACTACTTTCCAATAAAAAATTAAGCAAATTTAAACAAGAAATAGTTAACAAGTTTTTATAATATCTCCAATATTAAACAAAATCAGTGAAAAGAAATTGCGTGACTTGATCTAAAAAAATTTCATTTCATTAGAATTTCGTTAAGATTTTTTTTTAAAAAAAAGGAATGGCTTCCAGTTAAGAAATTTTCGAAAACAACCTTAGGGTTTGAAAAGAATGAATAAAAATAACTTTACTTATTTCTGAAAAAAAAAAGGCATAACTTATAAAAAAAATATTCTAGCGACAATATAATTAAAAATCAGTTTCAGCTTTCAAAAACAATTTACTTCTACATCTTTTCATAAAGAATTTCGACAGTTCCTTATAGGATTAAGAATTAAAACTGATTAAGTTTCCTTTGAATGACTAATAAGAAACTGATTAAAATGAAGAAAAAAAAATCTTGCTCGTGTAATAAGAATAAAAATGGCATTCTTGTAAAAAACTGCAGTTGAAATTTTCGTTTGTTATTTGAGAATAATTAGTATTTTTAATTTTTATTTAATTCATAGTATAACTTATATAGCAATTATAGCAAATTAAAATAATATAATATTGCATTTATTTTTCCTTAATTGGATAATCATGTAGGAAATTATTTGAGGTATAGTTAATTACATTTACTTAATGACTTTTCTGCTATATATTTACTTGGTAATTTACTTGATATAATTATTTATAAGCAGATGTCTGTCCATTTATATGCTGTAATATTGGTAGATAAATTATTGTAAATTTCCTTTAATTTTGAATTTGCAAAAATAAAAGAACCATACTTCATAAAGGAGAAAAGTACTTTTTAAAGCTTCAATTTGCATCAAACTTCACCTTTTATTAATGCTATTCTCCATTCGTTTTACCTTTGATCGAATTTAAATAATTTGAGTTCATAGATTGATGATCCCCAATAAAATGTAAAACATATTGAAAAAAGATGTAGAAAAATTATAGATAAATTGATTTTCAATATTTAAAAAAGCAGATGTATATTGAAGAGAAAGTATATGAAAATAATTTTTCATGATGATTATAGATTTTTTTTATTCTTTCTGATTTGAAATGGAACGAAGAAATTACAAATCGTGATGTTTTGGAAACTTTAAATTTAAAAATGAATCGCCATTTTGGGTATGAAATCGTATTTTCTTATTACCTTTTTTAATTTAGAAACATAATAATAAATAATAATTGATATATTGTTATAAATCTATTTTTATTTCATTTTTTCTCAATATTCTGTTCAGAATTACAAGTTGAGATGAATATTTAAAATTATAACATATACTTTTGAATAATCTCAGCGAATTAGGCATCTTCTTTATGGTACAAACCATGATTATATGTAAAATAATATAAAAGTTGTCCTTATCTCTAATTAATTATTATTCAATTGGAAAAAGCATTAGATTTTAAAAATGTTAACGATGTATATTAGGACAATAGCGACGCTTAAAGCAATTCAGCTAATAGATTGAATATTATTTCATATGATTAACGATTTTTACCATCATTTTCCTTGCTTTGTCATTCTATTAAAAACCATTTCTTATTAATCATGATATTGATAATATTGAATTATTAATAAAGAAAGTTTTACTTTTTTAAAGAATTTTTTTAAAATTTATCTGAAATTTTAGATGAAGTTTTGCAAAAATTATATATATGTGTTCATTGTTTTGATGAACAGAATTTGGTTTTAACCTCCTTAAATGACATTTGTTTGATGGTAGTATTAAAATAATGATTTCCAACGACTAATTATTGATTTCTTTACTAACCTTTTGCACTCCAATGGTGCCTCTGATTCACCATTCAAGATTGTGCAGCATTTTGAAGTTTTTTTTTCAAATTTAATTGTTAAAAACGTCTGCATAATGGTTAATAGATGTAGATTAATTTTTCAAAGAAATTCGACTTAAAAGAATTACGTATATTTATTTTTCATAGCAATAAACAAATATTTGTATTAGATGAATAATTTGGCGTTTAATTAGTTTTCGGAGTGCAAAGGGTTAAAAAGTGACACAAAATATAATCATCAATTATATGATTTTTATATAAATGGATAATTCACTTTATCTGTACATTTAAAATTACTTTCAATAGAATCGGCTCAAAACGTAATAACTCTTTCTTTATTTTCTATGATTTATTGTGCCTTAGGACCAATAAGGTGATAAATTAATAATTATTTTCTTTCCCTTTTCATATATAAGACAGCTCCATTTTACTTAATTGCTGGTTAAGTTATTATTTAGTTTCATTTTCCAAATATAAAGAAAACACCATTTTATGAAACTGCTGAATTAATAATCATTCACTTTCATATTTCAAATGTAAGAACGCTTCGCTTTATCTTTTTAAAAAAAGAACACATTTTATTCTGCTTTTAACACAGATCCTTCCATAGTGAGGGCATGCTTTGTGATTTCCTATATGTATTTCCATTTCCATTAAATAATTTAATTTTATTCTTGTTAAATATAATATTCTTATTATTTTATGCATACAATGTAACATCAATAGGAAAAGTCGTATTCAGTTTTAAAGCTAATATCTTCATAAAAGCATAAATATTCCTGACCAAGAGAAGATTTATATTTTGTTACAAAGTTTAAAAAAATATCTTTTGACACTAAACTCCGGCAAACATTCTTTGAAGACTCATTCGAATTCAAGCGATTGTTCCAGCGATCATTCACCAGCATATACTATAAAAATAGGCGAGTCGAAACTTATTTTGATTAAATCATAAATAAATCAGTCCAAAGCTTCCCGACTGACAGCGTAAGGGAGCTGAAATCGAGGCTTATCCTTAAAAGATGGAAATTTCTAGATAAAAGTATCCAATAACGTCCCAAAGCTGTATCGCGAAGTCCACCCATTCATCATTCGACGAAATCTGTGCGAGCGACGCCAGCCGTCTCTTGTCCTTTTCCATGCCTTCTCCATCCCCATCTACGCGCCCTTAAATCAAAAACTGCGCCAAAGTGTGATTCCTGTTCGCAAATCATGCATATAAAATGACAGAAAATTGGCCACCGGGGACTGCGTCCTAGTCAACTAGGTAGGGTATCTTCTCTTAGATTCTGCAGGTGGGTGATAATTCTACGGCATATTGCAGAATGAAACTAGCATATGCGTTGTGAAGTATTTGGTACTCAAACTATTGGAATGTCATTCATTTTATGAATTGCTTCAAAATCGAGTTAATCGTAACTGAACATTTTTATTATTCTGAAATAATGCGTTTTAATTTATAAAAATTTTAAATGAACTTAAAATATATAATTGCATACTGATTATGATAAGGGATTATAATAGGGATCTTTTTTGAATTTTTATATGAATCACTAATTTAAATTTTAATATATACTTTTTGTCCAAAACTGTGATAAATCAAGCATTCATAAGATTAGGTGCTTTCAATAAGCATTGAAAAGTATTATAAACGCAATCTTTAAAAAATATATATAAACCACATTTATATTTTTAGCTTTACAAAATATACCACCCATATAGAAATAAATTGATGAGACCTATTAAAAATGTAAACATTATTTTTAAATGCAAATTCTTATATTTCAATTTTAAATAAAAATTTTTATTTTTAAGTTTAAACTTAAAATTTTATATTAAGAAATCAAACACACACACACACACACAATATCATTTAGTTATTGGCGAATTTTAGAAGACATAATATTCTTAGATGAAGTATGTTTCATGTTAACATTCCAAATTTTAATATCTATAGATACGTGTTGAAACTATTAAGCGAAAATTAGAAATTTCAGTTTCCAGCTTGCTGTTTGAGTTACAAAACATGCACCAAATTTTTATTCGAATAAATGTTTTATTTCCTTTTCACAAAGATTTGGATAATAGTGGAAACTATAAAGAGAAAAAAATATATATATTTCTTCTTGTTATTAAAAAATATGCATTTTTTATTATTGAAAAATATTGTTAAAAATTAGAACATAGAAACCATTGAAAAAAGATTATTCTCCCCATTTCGATGTGATTGTAAACCGATGGTAATGAGATGTACTACAATCAACAGAAATAATTATAGTTAAAGGGTTTTAAAACTGTGAAGCTTATTGATATAGATTTCATTGGAGATTGGGTATGTTAATAGTAAACTTCAGAAAAAGGTGCATGAAACTATACTTTGATGTTGAGTTTATACATATAAGCAAAATTCAGACAAAAATAATAAGTATGAATATGAATTCCTGAATGATTATGTTATTGCCATTTTAAAGTTTCATCAGTAATAAATCTGAAAAATCCCTGCTTTCTAGTTCATGTTTCCATGTTCTACTCTTCTTAAACGTGTGTTACATATTCGGTAGTACCATAATTACACTTTACAAACTTATCAAATAATATCTTCTGGTAAACTGTGAAAAAATCGCATTCAATGAAGTTATTTTTAAGAAAGAATATACCATTTAATCTCCCAAGGTTCTCTTTATCGAAGAATTCTATTATAAATCCATCTTTATAAAACAGCACGTGTAAAACTGGAAGGTATAAAGTAAATTTAGTTCAATCATTTTACATAGAAAACGTCATTATTTGCGATCATATATTCATTGTTATAATACGATCTATTATCGAAACTGAAGTTTTGCCTTTTTATTTTAAAATAAAATGGGGTTAATTTATTTTTGTTTTACTTATGTAAATGATAACATATAAAATCATACATATAATTAGGTTTTACATCTTAATCGATATCTCTTGTTATATTATAATTATGGAGAATTATTATTGATGTTCAAGTTTACTTCTTTATCTTAAAATCTAAAGCAGTGCTATAATTTTAAAGTTTTTCTTCTGAAAATGAAAACATAAAAAAAAGATATAATTAGATATTATGCTGTAATTTCTCGGTATAAAAAAGATAATTCTATTTGATAAGTGTGTAATTCATAAGATTTTCATTTTACTTACTGACAAGATAATTTGGCCAAAAATAATTATGTAAAAATTTTCTGAACTTGATGAAAAACACATATTCATTGAATAACTTCTAATAATAGATTTAATTTCAGACTTCCCCCGGTGTATAAGGAAAAGAGTTTTCTATGCAAAACAAAATTCAATTTACGTACATTCCCTTTCAGGCTAAGTCTCAAGGATGAAAAACGATCTCATGAGCTTACATTTATATCCTTCCTTTCAATCGACGAAAAGAGAAAGGATATTAATATTTTACATACTCATGAAGGTGTGGACATGAGAGAAAAGTCCGGGAAATTCTGTCGAAAATAAAGAGAAAAAATATTGCTGAAAGAAAGTTTTATCCAAACGAGTTGACTTTTTAAAATCCACCCGGAATATATCGGGCGAGGTTTTATAACACGGCGTTTACTTTGATATCTTGTTTTTTTTTTTCCTGGTCCCCTTTTTCGTTACTGTCGCTTTATGAGAAGGAAAAAAATCGTGCGTGGAAAAAAATAATGCAAATAAATTTTCAAAGCTGACCACGTTAAGGGTAGATGTAAAAAGAAAAAAAAATTAAGAAAAGAGAGATTGATGAAGAATTAAATAGTGCATAATTTTTTCCAAGCAGGAAATCGTTTTCTTCAGATTTTCATTTATTCTTTACATGGCGAGTGGAAAATTGTTAAAATAATCTTATCTCGTTGCTAGAACTTTTGAAAAAAAAGAATTTTCTTGGGGCATCCGGCAAATACATAAGAAATTTGGGTTGTAAAGAAAAGAAGAAAATGATAAGGAAAAATTAAATTATCCTTCTTTTATCGCTTTTATTCGAACTTGTCTTGCGGGAATAATTGATTATTCTTAAGTTTTCTCTTTTCTAGAAGTGGTTTCAATGTACAATATGATAACAAATAACAAATAAACAATAAATAAATAAAATAATACTGACATAATAAAACAAATAACAAATAAATTATAATTTTTACTCTTCCAGTGTTTTTGAAGTTTTATAAATTGCTTAGATCCACTTATTATGATACACTAAAACAGAATCTAATTTTTGTCTTATTTTTAGACAAAACGTGTAAGTGCAGCTTCAGTTTTCATTGATATTGCAATTTTTATTGTCAATAAGATATTTCTACAAGATATTCAAGATATTTATCAGTGACATGCTGCTTCATATTTTACAGAACTGCGTTGATCTCACGATTGAAATTCAACTGTCTAGTCGAGTATCATATTTGGAAACTTAATTCCAGGAAAATAATATTACTTATATTCAGACAGCTATATCCTGAATTGATTCAATACGAGATTGTGGAGAGATTACGCCATTTGCGCTGTACTTCTTGTCACCTGATTATTTTTAAAAGTTAGGTGGTGATCCCATAAGAAGAACTTTGCATTTTAATATAAAATTTCATAAATTAGTTTGTAAAAAAGTCGTTTACTTTAAGCTGATATATTTAATAATTATAAATACATTACTTTGCCTGTTTTTCAAATGCCTTTGGATAATATTTCAAAAATATCCTTTTTTGTGATCAGTGATGATAAAATACTATTTGTTTCATGTAGTACAGTAAAATAATAAATTATTAAATAGCTTTAGAGTAAATATATTTTTTAAAGTATAAAATTTATGTAATAATTTTATTATATAAACATTTCATTTTGGCATTAAACATGATGCATACAAAACGTTAAATAATGAGTGTACAGTTAGTTTTCAGAGTTTAAAGTACTGGAGAGTATAAAATAAAGCAGTTTTTATGCTTTTGCTGTAATTCTACAAAATTTTAAGCGGAAGATAAGAAACTTCCGCTTTAGCAAGACATTGTAAAAAATAAACAACGAAGGACAATGTGCCGAAGAGCGAAAAAAGTTTTGAAAAAATAATATAAATAATGTTTCGAATATTGACTTTTTAAATTCAGTTTCTGAATACATCTAATGTTAAACTAATAACAATTATGGTACTGTTCATTTCAAATCCTGAGACGACCGCTTTTCGTAAATTCTACTCAATAAGAGGTGAGACGTCGAATGAAGCGCATTTCTGGAATTAAATTTATTGTTTAATGTAATCTTTTCTTCCATTTCTCTTTACTTTTACCCCTATTTTTATATCGAATTAAACCCATCCTATCGCAGGCAAAAAGGCTCGAAGGGTTTTAGAACGCGTTGCCAAACAATAGGTAAATTTTGTGAATTTCGAGACTTAAAAATTATTGAATATTGATAAATTTATAAAAAATTTAGATGAAATTTTTAATCGTAAATTTTAAGTTATAAAGTCAGAACATTATTATTTTTATTATTTATCTTAATTAATTTAAGTTATTAACCAATTTAAAGTGGTTTGAAACAATGACGATACTTCTCTAAAACCTCTCTCTCTTATATATATAATATAATATAATATTCTTTTTTAAATTAAACTTTCATTTTTAATTTTTCTAGCTGGCAAATAATGTTTTGGAGCTCGACTGATTTTGAGATGAAATAACAGCTATGATATATTTCCTGGTCATTGTTTTAAAAATGCATCTATTGCCAAAGATGCATACGTCATAATAAAGCGATACTGGTAAAGTGAGGTCTATCTTTAAAAAACGCATCTGCTTTCAAACAAGCATACATAATGATAATGCTATAACAAAAATATTTTATTACCATAAATTTCGGAAAACCTCTTAACTAAACCTCTTAACCAAAACAACAATTTCTCACAGGATAATAAGACGCATGTATTAAGTATTAGGTACTAAAACTGATAAAATTGGGGGTGATAAGAAACAGTATCTTGTGGAGAAGTGGGAAAATATGTACATGTTTCTTAATTAGAAATAAGAGCTTCTGTAATAACATTGATTGCGTGTATCAAATGTTAATACTCAATATTCATTCTGCAATTTTAGATAGAACAGTGCTCAATTCTCTGTTAACATCGCTTGAGTTTCTCTTGGAATGGAAACATTTCCTCCCGGAAATATTCATATATTGTCCAAGGAATCAGTACGGGAATGTTAGTCAATCCAAGTGAGCATCTTGATTTTCCAGAAGCACCTAAACAGAAGAGACTGTGTTGTGATAAGTTATTGTTCATAAGTGCAACCAATGATAACTTGGAAAGGAGCAAGATGATGACGGAAATTTTATCATAATGAACATTTCCAGTCGCTACTTCTGTGTAGAAAATATATCAATTATCAATTAATATCGAAAATCGCTGGTGAGCAGAAATCACTCTCAATAAAAGAGATGTATACTCTTTGTACTCGTTTCCCCAATGTAAATAGGGCCACCACGAGTATTCTGCAATGACCAGGAGATTAAGGTGAATAATTTTTCTGCAGTCCTATAATAGTAGTAAAGGGGACATTTGTTTCCCATTTTTATATGCAAATGCTGAGATTTTGGTCATCATTTATCATATGTTGCCATTTTTTTGGAGGGAGAGTAAGCTTTAACCATCAATAATTATTTTACAAATGTTCTTATACTGTGAAAGGCTTTTCAATTGTGTGAACCAATAATTTTGTTACCTTCACACTCTTCCACATCACTCTTCTATATGTATCTTTCTTCAAGTTTTCCGATTAATTTACGTTATTTTCAGGCAATCCGATGGTTTCTTCTTGGTAGTTTGATATTATTTTCATTCTCGGCAAATATTTGAAAATGTGACCTCCTTCCTTCTTTACAAATAGCCTTATTGAACTAATTCTAGGAATTGTTAGTACCATACTATCAATTTTAACGTCAAGGTTAGAATATTAATTGGTAGTTTATTGTAATAATAGCAAATAGCTCTTTGTAAGATCCGCCAACTTTGGCAACCCTACTGAAATCATATAGCAACCTTTGTGGAGACGCGCAGGAATGTGGAGGGAAAAGGGTTTAGGGAAGAGTGCGATTAACCAGAGAGTCGATGAAAGATGGATTGCAGAACTCAGGAGGAATGTTTACAGGCACATTTGAGGGGGGAAACAGATAATTCCGGGACTGACGAAGCAAGGATTAGGTTAGAGAGAGTCGGAGTCTTAATTGGGAACGGATGAAGCGAGAGAGAGTTCCGTCTGAGGGGAACAGTGACAAAATTGAAAGATGATGAGATAGTATTGAGTGTATTTCGTATTTTTGTTCCATTTGTGTGATGGGTACTGTATTTGCATATAAATAAAAATTTGGGACGAAAACTGGATGTGAAAACTGTCTCTACCGCTTACATAAAAGAAACCCCACGTCTTAAACTCTTTTTACGATTTCATAACTGCATATTAAAAATCATTCGTTTTTTAAATATTCTACATTAATGTTTTTTTCGTTTATAATATTTGAATTTATACAAAAGAAAATGTTCAAGAGATACATAATCAGCAGTTAGTAATGATACCCTTCGTCAAAAAAATTGTTAATAAGTTTTTTTTTTTTGATCTGCCATGCCTAGTTTGTAATTGATACACTATAAAATATAACAGTTAATAAATTATATAAAATTTCTAAACTTATATTTGTTGAAAAACAGAAAGAATATCTTTCAAAGCTGATTTGCATCTAAAAATGTCTGTCTTATCAATGTATCCAATCTTTTCAGAATCATTCGACATTGAATATTATGTTTTATGATGTGATTATTCTTGTAGAATTAAGACATCAAAAATACACAGTAAATGCAACAGTTAAACTTGTTCTTCAGCATTTCTCAAATTTATTCAAATATAATTCAAGCTTTTTTGTAAATTCTTCTTTATTTTAATTATAATGCTTGAAAAATATGATATATGTTTTTTTATAAAATGCCTACAACCTATGTTAATAATGCGCCTTTATTGAAAATATATTTTTAAATCAAGAAGCAATTAATATTTTTTAATTAAAACTGCATTTATCAAAATATCTAGCTGCGACAAGAGCTCTTCTTACAACTCGACGACAGTAAAATGTTTTCTATTGGAAACATTAACTTTCGCAGTAAATATCGTGTTTTTGTTTTGTTTTTGTTCAAGAAAAAAAAATGTCAAGTATTAAAACTTTTATGAATGTTTTTGTACCATTTCAGTTTTTCAAAAAAAAGGACCAAAAATACTTTGTTGACTTAAAGAAAATTCATGACATAAAAATATTATTTTTTCCAAGGATATTGCCCAAACATAAGCCTTCGCAAGAAAATGTTCTTTATGACCTGTCTCTTTTATAAACCGCAACAATTGAGTGTTTTATCCGAGCACGTAAGCTATTGTATCAATGACATAAAACCGTTTGTCAATGTCAAACCCTAGGCTCTAATAGAGCTACTGAAATAAACACTCAACAGTGTTAATTTAATTAAATATTAATTATTATTTGTGATTACTAATGTTGTTTTTTCCTCGCTAAGAATTTTTCATCAAAATTATTTATATACTTAAAATTCAATTCAGTGGATTTATGAATTTAACAATTCAAATCTAATCTCATTTATGGTTAAAATACAAAATTTTCTAATTATATGTTATAATTACTTAACTGTTATAGTTATATCTAATGGATTAAATGATTACTTCGTTATTACAGGTATTATATAAAACAAAATATTATTAATTCCTTTTTATATTCTACTTTGTTAAAGGAAATCACAACACAATATTGTAACAATGTTTTTGATGTATTAGATAGTTTCTTTTAGAAAATGTAGTTTTGAAACAATATGTGTTAATTATCAATCATTTTTTTTAACTTACATAATTTTTAATTATTTAAAAACTTGTGTAATTTCTAAATGTTTCTTCTAGTACTTATAACTTATTGCAGTTGTTGTGCATCAGAATGTATTTACCGAAATGGATTCTTTAGTTTCCTTAAAAAGAGATACATAAAAACTAAACAGAATGCGAGTCTTCTTTAAAAAATGTGAAAAAAAATAGTGTAAAGCATCAATATTAGATATAAAATTTCCTTATTTCTTCATTACACACACACACACACACACACACACACACACACACACA
>JAOUZG010000635.1:2095638-2111656 GCA_026289955.1 Argiope argentata | reverse complement strand
TATTTTAAAAATTATTTTAGTCTGAAATTTTAGAATATTGAAGTACTTAGCTGATTTTTTTTTTATTTTATGAGCCTGAATTATTGTTATAGAGCAAAAAAATACTAATGACAATGAAAATCATCTGCATGTTCCTCTTAATACCTGAATCAATTTGAATAATTAAAAACGTAATTAAAATTATAATTAAAAAGTAATTAAAAACGTTAAGAATATTTGTTAACTCATACTTTTTTTATCCTTATAATGGAATAATAAAATTTGGTAATTTAAGTCTTTCAACAGAGTTTATCAATAATTTGAACCCAAAAATTTGAATACAAAAATTGTATTGAAAAAACATTTATTTAATATTAACTAGACATGCTTAGCATGTTCCTCAAATTTCCAAAATTCACTTTAAAGGGTTGCATTGTTTTTAGTTATGAACAAAAGTAATTATATTCAATTCTAAAATTTACTAAGTGTTTAACTCTTAGGTAATGAATTAGCACGAAGTTAAACAAAGCCAAATCAAGGTTTGAAATGAATTTAAATAATAGTTTCAAGTGAAATTTTATATGTTTTTCTCTGTATGGTCCTCCTTTGATGTATAATAATCAAATTAGATTGGTATATTTTTATTATCTTAAATGTTTTTCAGAATGTTTCCGGGAAAAGAAACATTTTCAAAATAAAGAAGATATGTGAGTTTATAGTAGTATTTAAATTTGGTTATCATATAGAGCTAATTTAATCTTAATAATCAGAAATTCTCAAATCATTTTTTAAAGAAACAAGCGTTTTACTCATTTTTAAAGATCCATTAATGCAAAGAACCTACTGTTCAGCTTTAACATAGTTAGAATAGAATTTTAAAACCTGGGTGCACAGTACATCAATGGAAAAAAGACTCAACAAAGGATGTTAAATTTTACATTGATTTCAAAATCATAACATCTGCAATTGCTTTCAGATTATAAAAGTTGGATTAAATACTGGTAATTCTTTGTTAAAATATTGGTAGTTAGGTGCAAAGCATAATTAATATGAATACAGTAAAACTATTTAAAATATATTTGTAAAACGTTAGGTTTGTAAATTGTACTTTCTTTCTGTAAAACTGCTAATAAGTTGATAAATTCAACTTCCCAATTAGCTTAAAAGGAAAAAGAAATAAATAACTTCCTCATTTATTTTGAAAAAAGAAATATGCACTGTGCCTATTTAAAAGATTATATATTTTTTTAATGTATCTGATACAGTTTTAAGAAATATTCTTTCCTACCTCTGTCACTACCCAACGAAAAAGAAACAAAATAACGTAGTTTTACACTTTCTAAAATTTGAGAGCCAGTTTTTGCAAGCTGAAAAAGTTAAAACTTACTAACAAGCTTAATTATAATTTAAAGTTACATTGTAGCTTTCTGAAAGTTTTATAATCCTTTTCAAAAGTAAATTATGCTTCGAGTATTATTTATTTTTTGTAATTCTGTGATTGTCTTTTTTTTTGCTTAATAAAAGCTGCATTTTTTAATAAGATGCTGGTTTGACACTTTCTGCTCTGTAAAAATATATTACTATTCATTCATTTTTTTAGATTAGATATTCTTTAAATAATGAACAATTTTCATATCATTATGTGAAAATTTTGATACCAAACCTTTTTTTTTAAACTTGTGTTTAAAACAATTGTAAGCGAATTGGAAATTATGTTTAAAATATTTGAAGCAATATATAATCAATAATAGTTTGTCATTGCAAATTTTTATATTTTACTCAGATTATGATTAATTTTTTTATTATTTATTAAAAGTAGCAACTCTTTTGTATATATTTTCGTATTCACTACTTATATATTATGATTAAGAAGAAACTATTTACCAGAATTATGTTCGAGTATATATTTTCAATATTCTAACTTAAAAAAGTTAGAACATACTGCTACAAAATCTAAAATCTTTACTTAATTTTGGTTGTTTACAGTTAACGTCTTAAACATGTTTTAAAAATATAATGAAAATTGGTCACAAATAATGAAAATATTTTTTAAAGTACAATGATAAATTATTTTTGTTAATATATGACTTTTGAGATATTTCTTTTTCATGTAAATTTATCATATGAATTCCAGGATAACACTATCCTGGTGTGACTTCGGAATCAATATTTTCATCATTATGTAAAAAATTTGAAAATTTTCAAAATATGAAAAATATTAATGTCTATTCTATGTCAATGAATAACTGAGAGGTTAAATATTCTCTAGTTGGCCACAAAAATAAGCAACTCACGTTTCATTCAAAATTTCAAGCAATTCATAGATATATTAAAATATTTCCCTAACAGTGTTGATTACAGTAACAATTACTGCATGGCAGAATATGTTTTAAAAATAAGGTAAAGATCCTCAGTAATTGTCATAAAATTCCAATAAGGCTATTTTTGTGGCAAAAATTAATAAAATTATTCAGCTGTTTGAATTAGTTAAATATAAACAAATTAACGAATTAAATTGCATTAACTAAATATAAATTTTATTCAATAATTTTTATAATATTTTTTATTGATCAATAAATATTTATTTAATCATTTATTATAAAGTTGATAAGAATTATTTAATCCTAATCTCATAGTTTAATTTAATTGTCACTTAAATTCCGAAGGGCATATATTACCACATTAAAATCATTAATTGTTAAATATTTTAATTAAACATTTGCTAGCAATAACAATAAAATTTTATAATTAATTGCAAATTTTGACGGGATTAATATTCAAATATGATGTCATTGATCATGTTATGTTACAATATAGTTTATGAAATAATTATTTTGTAAAAAAATCTGTAATGTTCCATGCAAGCATAACCACAAAAGTATTTTATTCGAGACGAATTATAGGAATAAGAAAATTGAGAAGGAAATATAATTTCATGCCAGAGCAATATCACTTAGGTAGCATTTAAAATTCTTAAAGCTAAACCCTACTGAAGAGTAACCCTGAAATTATTTAGTTACTACAATTATTTTATATATTTTAGATCGCTGTACCACAACGACACCGACGGAAGTCTAAGGACACTAGAAACAATGGACACTCTAATTGAACTTTCAACTATGATAAAAAATAAGCAATATAATATTTAATGAAACCACTAAACTGTTTAGAATTTTATGGTGACAATATAATATTGGTAGAAATTAGGCAATAAAATATTTTTAATTGTTAAAACTGAAGGAAGAAACTTGAAACTATTAAATTTATATCAATAAAAGTAAGTTTTCTTTTAAATTTTGATATTAAATGAAACTTCTGTTTGGGTTATCAAAAGAAACTCAAAACCTTATTTTTTACAAACTGAAACTGTAAATTAAGTTTCGAAAATTGTTACGTCATACATTCCTTATCGTCGAAATAAGCATATACCAAATTTGATAGTTGTATGCCTTATGGACTTTCCTGTGGAGGATTAACAATAGCAGTTAAAAGATACCTTTAGTTTGCATGATTTTAAATAAAATTCAATTTAAAAATAATCGTTATTATTTACTTAATAACAATTTGGAAATCATTGGGGAATTTTTGATATCATTTATTTATCAAAACTTTTTAGTATTGTGAATTATTCTTTAAAATTATGATTAAATACAATTTAAAGCAATTATTAACAGGAAAATATAATACTTCCAGCTCTAAACACTTCATGGGAAAAACTACTCGACTTTTCCTTTCATATGTCTAATAGCTGCCATCTGCCTGAAAAGTATGGAGGAAAGGCATCATAAAGGACCGGGACCCATTTCCTGGCGATAAATTTTCGTCATCCTATATGCAGGAATTGAAATATGCTATTTCGTAAAGCACATTTGATTTATATTCGCCTATAAAGATGGGAACAAATCACTAATTAATTTGCATTGCATATTTTATTCAATGGGCAATTTAAGAGGAATTACATTTCTGCCATTGGTTGTTATAGATTTTTTTATTACATTAGCTAATGTTGAATTAATGATATTTAAGTGTTAAGGCTGTGGTATTTCATTTCATTTATTTAATGAAATACATTTTCACCCATCTACTGAATGTCAATGTTTTTGTGATAATTACTTGATTTGATATTGAACATTTTTTAAATTCATATTCTAAATAGAAGTTAACTTTGGTTACTTAAAACGAAATTGCACTATGTAGTACTTTTTCTGAAATTCAAAAATCTTATGAAATGTATTGCTCAAATTATTTTTCACGTTTATATCTAATTATTATGAAAATTTTAACAGACGGCTTATGACGGCATAAGAGATGAAATAGATAATCTTATAGGTTTTACACGTCAAATGTTCTATAATATAAATTTCAATGAAGTATCATGTAATGACCATCAGATTAGGTAATGAACTTAGTATACGTGGTGTGCAATATACGTGGATATGCAATTGCAAACTTTGAATGTTTTCAATCATAGATTAATTACTATCTCATTTTCTTTTCAGTAAAAATGTAGAAAGAATATATCGGGAGATTGGTAGTTAATATCAAATTCATTGTTAAGTTGGAATTAACCAGACTATTAAAAGTCTTGTCTAACATTATTACTGATAAACAATGCTCAAAAAGACTATCCTAAATATCAAATAAAACAAATTTAATATTTCTTTGTCTTTTATTACTGAATTTCAGTGACGCTTGATCTAATGAAAAGTAACTGTAAAATATATTTTATATTTAAGTGAATAATCTCCGATTTCCTATAATTCCTATTTAAGGGAACAATCTTTGATTCCATGTTCTTATATAGTCTCTGAGTATTCTATTATACAGATGAAAATTAAATAACTGAATCGTATTTGTAATTTAATGATATAAAAGTAAAGTATTATATAGTTCATATCTTGCTTTTCTTAAATAATTTAAATTAGCCAAAATTACCTAGAATAATGTTAAGTGGTCTTCAAACGTTGGACGCTTAACGATTGTAGAGTTCTGTGATTGGATTTCAAAATATGAGCTTCTGTTGTTGTTACTTATGGCACTTGCCATGAACAAGCCTGGCTGATACAGCCGGAGATATAAGTCTTTTGTTTCACAAGTAGCACCATCTAGAGCCAAGAGTACGACTTAGCTACAAACATGCCACAAACCTTTTTAGAGGGCGGAATTTATTCATGTATATTCATTCACTCATCTCAGATCGTAATTTAGACCTGGAACAGAGAACGATCACCTCTGACCGAGTACCCACAGTGGTATTACTCTCGACATGGATGACATTGCGACCACGAACATATTTAAGGAGCGCCAGCCACCACACACTCGGGGAATCTTTTGGCCGGTGAGTTTTGAACTCGTTACCTAAGGAGTACGAGTCCAACGCTCTACCAACCAGGCCATCCCGACCAATGAGCTTCTATAGCATCAAACAGCACAATGGAAGAGTTTCTAGCGCTTTCTTGTCTTATACAAAAAATTTCGAACACTCGTAATAAACCATTCTTTTAGGTAAACGTACTGGCTACATGACGTGAAACATTCTGTTGCCATCCGTCAGGTAAAATCTCCGTTTAAATAAAAATAATCTGTCCTTAAAGAAACATTGAAAAGCTATGATAGATGGATTGAACTGGAATACTTAAGAATTTGCTTTTCTTAAATGAAGTACTTATATTTTGTCAAAGCAAGTAGTTGGAGTTTTGTATAAAAATAAAATAAATATAATAAAAATTAAGAAATTTTACAAAAATTGTTAAATTAAAAAAAGTGTACAAAATAAATTGCATTGTAAGTCGTTTATTGATTAAATAAAAAATTACTTCTTTCCCTAAAGGAAGGATTTATACGTACAAAAGATTCTAAAATGTTAACAAAGACAATAATAATGTAATAAAATGATGAAAATTTTTCTAGAAAGCATAAAAAATAGCGATTTTATGCATAGTCTGAAATTGTAAATGCATAACTGTGAAATATAATAAAATATTTAATAAAAGTAGATTAATTTAAGGAATTCCTAAAAAAGACATCAGAAATTTAAGAAATCCTAGAAATTTAAATTCAATGAAAGGAAGTTCGACAATTTCTTTTTTCTTTTAAAATTCTTTATATAGATAAGCCAAAATAGAAAAAAATATCTCCAGGAAACTGCATCTAAAAATAGATATGTGGGAGTAAGCTTTTCTATGGATTTGAATGAATAAAATTTAGTTTCAATAAAATTCTAGAAGGTAAGATAAAACTACGAATGTAAAGAATCTTTTTTTTTATTGTCGAGTTAAGTAACAAAATACTTATATATAAAATGTATAAAATATTATTTTCGTACGTATAAACTTATAATTTCAATGACAAATGAATATTTACAATTTGTAAATATATAATTTGCCCAAAATTCCAAGCTGTTATTTTAAGTTGAGTTGAATTTGTTGTTTTTTGGTCCAAAAGCTATTTTTATCTAAGCTGCGCCACATTCTCGAGTTTAAAATATTTGTATCAATTTATAACAAAATCAAGATATGAAATGATTACAAAATCCAAATATCTAAAAGTTTAAATCTACGAGTTATGAAAAAGCGAAACAGTGATGTATAGTATGGTACTGTGCTAAGAAGTGAGGTTAATGTTTATTTGTGATTATAAAAACCAATATTTAAAAAAAACTACTAAGACCAACATGAGGGGGTTTGGACAAAAACCCATCGACATTTGTTGATGGGGGACCCAGCACCATGGGGGTAACAATCCTATGTCTGTCTTGCACATTCTTGTGGAGTGTCCACGATTTTCTAATCAGAGTCTTGCATGTTTTCAGAGGTCTCATCCTGAATTGGGTGAGTTATTTTAAGAGTTATGATAATTTACAATTTAATTCAGTCTATGATGTATTTTGTCAATTAATGGTGAAAAAAAGCAATTAAAATCCTGAAAATAATTTTAAAATATGAAATTATCAAAAATGCAGTAAGACAGACATTAAATGATGTCATAAAAGATTCCATAAATTATATCTGCCTTGAAGTCAAAAAATAAACAGAAACAATATTTTAATTATTTCCATAATTCTTAAATTAGAAGTAGGATGCGTCAAGAATTAATGCAAGAGTCAGAAAAAGATGAATGAATGTCACAATATTGTCAACTAGTTTAATTTAATTGAATAAGTTATATTTAATAATGTAAAATTAAATATTTTCCTCACGTAAAAGCAATTTCTGTTTTACCTATAGGGCGAATTTTAAAAAAAGAAAGTAAAAATTTTCATAACACCGAAATATATAAATAAGCATTAGTATACAATATCTTATAAATCTCTAAAGATTTATAGAAAAATTGGATATAATTTAAGATTTTTACTTGTTAAATGAAAAAATGCAATACAAATTCGTCGTTTGTATATAATCATTTCAATAGATTCAGAATTAAATTATCCAAATAATAATATTTAACAAAAAAAACTTTAATAAAAGAAATCAACAGAAATATATGCTAAATTTAAAGAAAATATTAATAGAAAATGTAAAGTAAGAAAATGTTAATAGAAAAATAAAATTTTATTATTTTAAAACAAGGCTATTATTTAGAATATATCAAAATTTAGAATAAAGTAACATCTTCTATCTTTCTATTAACTTCGTATCGCTTGCTGATATGACTCAATTATATGTTTATATTCAAAATTTTTATTTTAAATGCTCTTTCCGTGAAAACGTAATATTAGTGTGAATTTAATTATGGCCGTGATAATAAATATATTATGGTAATAAAATCATTTAAATAATGATTTAATTCAATAATAAATATTTAAAAAATTAGTTTTCAATTACATTAATTATTACATTATTTCATGTTGATATAAAGGAAATTCAATATAATTGGGTAATTAACATCATTAATAAATTAGTATAGTAACATCATCATATAAATATACTTTAAGTATAATGTGAATCTGTAAATTTCAGTTCAAACATTTATTAAATACTGTGATTCTTTTTTTTATTTATTTCAAAAATTGAGGATTTGATTAAACAGAACTAAAACCAAAATTGTACATTTTAATCCTTATTTATGTAAACATTAAAATCAATTTGTCTTTTCAATTTCGGAATTGAATATCTACATTTTAAAATTTCATCATATGCCAAAATTATATCTGTTATTTGTGATATTTAAAATATTCTTCACTTAACTAATAATATTATATGTATGATGTTGAAACTCAAATTTTCTCACAGAAAGGAACTGCTTAAAAACAATTTTCTGTATCTGAGAGATGGTTATTTTTCAAGTAGTTCGATAGATTCTGAAATTTTCTGCAATATATCAAAAATCTTCTTTTTCGCGACTAAAGCAAGGATTTTTTACCCGTGGCAGATGCAAGTCGAGTAACAATGTAGAATGCCTTCAAAAAGTGCTTCCACTCTTCCTCGTTCAAAATGACTATTTTTAAGGAATGCCATAAATCAAGCACTTCTGCCAATATTTTGACGGAATTGCTTCCAGGAAAACTTTAAAAAACGAATAAAGCTCAAGAAGGGGGCATAGAAAAAAATTCTTGTTACAAATATAGAATCCATGGTTCTATATCATATTATTATTCTTGTTGGTAGAGCGATAATTTTCATGATAAAAAAATGAAATTTCTTAGAAAATATTTAACAATTTTATATAGAACCAAAAGCATATAAATGCTTGGAAGGAATACGATATCTCAGAATAATAACAATCTGTAATAGTAAGAATAAGAAAAAAAAATCTGATATATTTGAAGTAGTAAGAAGAAATAATTGTAATATGATTATCAGCTATATTATTAAAATATTATAAAATTTCTCAGTGTAACTATACAATACTATGAAATTTTTTTCAGCAATAATCTGAATAATCTGAAGATTATCTAACTCATAGAAAGGTTTGCTAGGACGTTTAGCATATTCAATATTGATTTGATTCAATACTGCCGGCTTTTTGGCACAGAGGTAGCGTGTTTTCCTCGTGCTCTGTAAGTCCCGGTTCGGGCATGGTTGTTCGTCTATGTTCTATATGTGAAATGTTGAATGTCCCCCAGTAAAAAGGGGCTGTGCAAGAGTGTAGGTGTGTATCTCATCCTCATGTGAGCTAGAAGTCAGACTTCTGTCATCGGGTGCTTAGGGGCCCATACCCTCCGAAGCTACTGCACTCCTCTTTCCGTGGTAAAAAAAAGCAGACACGACATCATCATCATTTGATTCAATACTGAATTTGAATATTCCATATCTAGAATATTTTTTCTCCGATAATTGAGTGATCCAAGTATTTTTTTGGAATATTTAAATTACTGAATACTTGAATTGAATCACTTCTTTTTGGAATATTGAATATTTTCACTTTTTTAGAAATAATTATTAATATTTGATTTTTAAGTATAATGTTTCCTCTGATTATATTTATGCTAATAATAAAGATTAGTGTGTTTGTGTGTTTGCAAATTTTGGAAATTATTTAAAAATATTCTTTGCCGACATTCTAGCAATGGATTATATTATTGCCTTGAAATCGGACCGTTTATATTGTTTCATCAACCTTCTCATCACGTTTTTTTTAAATTTAAAGAATAAAGATTTCAGTTTAATTTCTGTATAGTTTTTGAGCTATAAGATCACAAAATTTCGAAAACAGATAAACCGGATATTTTAGTTTTGCATACATAATTACATGCATATAATAAAATAGCTTATGTAAGAGAATTAAAATAACGTTGGATTTAAAAACAAATAATTTGGTGGAATCATGGGCATGAAACTATATTGGCATCATTTTAGAGAAAAAAAACGTGTAATCATTACTTCCAGCAAACTAACTAGCTATCAGAGGCGATCACTTTTAAATAAAAAGAAAATCCTTCTTTATTGCGACTAAAGATAAGTTATGAAAATCTGAATATTACTAACTTGTAGAAACGTCCGATTTTAGAAGCCTCTATCGACATTCTCCAAGAGGCTTTCTTATTAGTTTTCGAAGTTTTCTCCAAATTTGATTGACTTAAAATTATAAAAATATTACATTTTTTAAAGTTATATTATTTAAAACATTGTAACTCGGTCCGATATGATCACAGTAGAGAGAAGCATTTTTTTTGTGAACTTGTTGTATGCAAAATAATTTGTAGATTATTATTCCTTCATAATTTTTTTGAACTTCATAATTTGTAGGACTTCATAATTTGTTTGAATAACATTTATTGACCAAGGAAAACTAATATATTGTATTTATCTCATTCAAATTATTTTTAAAATAAAACTAAAAACTAAATTTCAGGATAAATTTGCAAAGTCTTTATTGAATAATCCTTAAAAATATTGTATAAAATATGCACATTATTCTTTATGGTATGTAAGACATCAATGTCAAACAAGTTGTCATTTAAAAAAACACACACTAAATTTTTTTAAAGAAAAAATATATTTGTACTAATTGAGATTTAATCCTCTCGACTGTAATTTATAAAATTTAACAAGAAGTAATTGAAAATTAAAGAAACAGATAACACACTAAACTGAACTGATTAAGATGTTTTTAATATTTTGAGTTTTATGATTATTAAAGTTTGAAGCTTTAAAAATATTTTACTAAAGAAGCTATTAAAAGACTAGGAGAAGTATCATTTAAATAAAACCTTTAGCTAGAAGAAATTTTGGTGAGTTATTCGTTCCCCAATGGTGGCTGGATTCCACCTTAGTGATAGAAAAAGTACTCAATAACTTTACCTGCCCCTACACAAATAAACACGATTCAATTATCTATGAAAATTAAACAATGCATCCTATAATATTTAAACCAAACATTTTGAAAAGTTGGTATTTAATCTTTAACCTTTTATGGTCAAAAAATTTTTACCCTAAGGGAAAAAAATTCCTTCTAAATCTCAATCAAGGGAGACCATAGGAAACACACCTACCCATTTTTTAAACTTTTTTGTCAAAATTGAAAAAAAAATTAAGGTATGCGCCAAATTCGGTACATTGAGCATTCCCGTAACAGTTAGGCTTCACCAGAAGGTAGGCAACCCGTCACACAATTTTTAGATTAAAAAAATAATTCTTTAGTAACTGCATCTTTACAATAGTAAGTCTTACTAACAAAACATGGGAATATCCTTGATCAAATTTTACCTTTCATAATTTATTTCAATACACAATGTGTAAATCATCAATAACTTTTTTACAGTTAAATATCCGCTGTCAGCATAAAAAGTAATGTGAAAGGAAGATAACCGATATTTTTCCAAAAAGTAAACACACTCTGCCCACAGACTCGACAGGGTGAAGTTCTGGCGTTGTTTCATCTTCAGAAAAACTATCTAAAGCACTTTCGGAGTCATCAGGTGACTCTGATTCCACATCTTCATCGCTCGAGATTTCACCAGTATGAAGATCATCACTATCCTCTGATGGTACAATGACATTTTGCACAACATCCCTCCTCCTTTTCCCATAAAAATTAACAGGATTCATTTTCTGAAATACCAATAGGGTACAAATACTATATTTAACAATGCCAAGTATAAATGTCATAACTAGCCATTTAACTACTCTTTACTCTCAATTATATAAATACGACGACATCATGAAGTATATTTATAAAATATTAGAAATCAGGTTTTAGAGGAGATTTATTGACTTACGTTGCTGTATTGCCGTAACAGCCCAGAGGGACGAATTCGCCATACACTTATTCTTCCTTCAATTTCAAATAATCTGAAACGTTAACATGTCACGATTACATATTATATTAAGGAAAAGCATAAAGAATACAAAATAAATTTTATAAACACATAAACTTACCTATGAAAGCCAAAAACTAAAAGAAAAACTCAGCAAGTAGACTATCTCCCACGTGGTTTGCTTCCACTTATTCCGATCGACGTCCGAGTTCTACCTTTCCCCTCTTGGTGGCAACACTTACTGTTGCCGGCAGATAAGAATGTGTCAAAAATGTCCCAATGGGCTGTTGTGGAATAACTCACTTAGCTACTGAGGCAAAAGGATTCTGGAGGTATGTGCCGAATTCAGCACACTTGACGTTAAAGGATTAAGCTTATATATAAACGAATTTATGCAAAAATTAGTTTTAGTTATTAGTTAGTTTAGTAGAAATATCATACTAAAATTTCTATTGTGTCTTCCATCTAACTTTAAAGTGAAACGATATGGAAACTTATTTTGGAAGGAACGTCGGGATAAAATGCGGCTTTTGTGTATAACACCATTTCGAGATCTATATTATCTTTGACTAGTGCTTCTTTTTTCCAGCGAAATCCTATGCGCCTTAAGACGGTAGGGGTTGGAAATGCTTTCAATAAAGAGGTTGTTTGTTTATTTTTCATGCTATCCAAGTTTTTTTGTTAGCAGAAAAATGGAAAAGATTTTTTCTACTTACTAAAAGAAAAGTTTTCCACTGGAGTGCTCTTTTAAAGGTAAATAATTGGATAGTTACTCGTTCTTTATTTTTCTGAGAAAAACCAGAAATTCCCTTCGATATTAAGGCGACTGTAATAATATAAAAGCCAACGATTGGATTATTGAGGCAGGCTATTCACAAAGCAATTCTTTCAAGAAATGTATAGAGTATCTTGTTATTGTGGTAGCAAGTCATTTCAGATTCTCGGCGTCTTATTCCGTCATCAAAAAATTGTCGGAATGTTTGATACCGAGTAGAAACTACAACTTTCATATAGCATTGAAATCCTGAAAAAAACTACAAGCTGCAGATTTTTTTTCTTTTTTTCTTGCCTGTGTATTTCTTCATCATAGACTGAGTCGGCTATGTAAAACTAAATTCCGCACTCAGATGCCATTATGAAAATTTCTCTTTCGTTAAGAATTGTTTTACTTTATTTTCTGAATACTTTCAATCAATATTTATTTTCGTTACTAGAGTTTTTTTTTTGTATTTATTTGGCTATTTCGTCGTTATGAGGGAGTTTGGAGTTTGATTGAGTTTACTAACGCTAAAATCAAACCTGATTCTGCAGCGCCAACCATATGGTATATGGGGTGGGGTCACATGGTTAATTAGAAGGCGTATGGTTAAATTTTAAGAGTGTCACAAAGTGTCTAAGTGTTGTCTAATGTCATTATGAGGAAAATAAAGAATAAATTCCCTAAAAAAGCAAAAAATCAATTCTACTTTATTTTGTTTAAATTGATGGTACTCTGTAGAAAAAAAGATGGAGGTTGTGAAAAAATACTTTTGTTAATTTTGAAAAAAAGAATCAAAGGAGAAAAATGTAGAGCTCATGATGAATGAGAGGGATACGGAATCAACAAATAAAGCCAATATCAACACCAATACTACTTGGTCATAATTCTCTTAGAATTGTTGAATTGATAGCATAAAGCATTAAAAATTCTGAAGCGCTCTAAATATAACATATCTATTAGATTTGGAGCAGGAATTATTTGTTTTTCATTAATAATAACACAAAAAAACACAAATAAATATATAGAGATTGAGAAGTATTCAGCATTTAATGAATGAGATCCGAACTAGTAAAAAAATGACTATAGAAGACAGCTATGGACATATGTAACATTTGTAGTATTATTTATGATTGGTAAAAGATTGCTTATCAGTATTAATACTCTCCCAAATTTTATTTAAATAATCTAAAAATTATTTGCTTTTTATCAAAAATTTACAAAGACTTAAATCAAACGTATTTTTTTTTTAAATAAATCTTCCATTGAAAACTTATCAAATGTGTTTTAGAGAACATCAAATAACATTTTCAGAAATATAACTTGAAAAATCGATGTGAATAACGATTTATACTAGAAAAGTAATAATTTATAGGAATTAAAGTGAATTTTTAGGCTGAAAGTTGAAAGAAAGTAATACTTGAAATATATTTGGATGAATAATATTTTAGAATAATACTAAGCAAATTTGTATAGTTCAATATCAAATGAAGCTTTAAAAATGTTAATTCTTCTATTTTTTTGTTAGGAGAAAAACTTGAAAAATATAATATTTTGGTTTGAAAAACTTTTAAAAGCTATAAAATTTTAAAAGATTAGTAAAAATAAATTGTAATATAAGGGTGTTTCAATAAATCTTTTTTCGGGGTTTTGATACAGTAAAAAATGATAAATTCGAGTTTTGAAACAGAATGTAAAAGATTCTTTAAAGTTCTAAGAAAATCTTTCTAGGTATCAGTATTGAAAAATCTAGATAAAGTTTTATGATAAAAAAATGAGTTTCAAAATATTCAATGACAATAACGATTTATACCAAGAAATGTTATTTTAAAGACAACTAAAGTAAAAATTTTGGCTGAAAGTTGAATGAAATATTTTCGAAATGCGTTTCAAAAAAAGATTTTTATTTTAGATTAATAGATTTAGTTGTTTCAGAGACTTTTGTGGGGCGAAATTCAAATATTATTATATCTATTAATAAATTTCTTTGATAGATAAAAAATTCCTTTTTACTTAGTAATATATAATTTATTATTTAATTTTGGCAATTTTTAAATTAAAACTCTAAAAGCTTTGTAAAAATAAGATGAAAATTAAATACACCTTCTAGATGCTTAATTCAAATGGATATTAATGTCAATTATTATATCAATGATTTAATGCCAAATATAAATGTTTAGAAACATATAATACTTTTCTTCAAACATTTTTTCCTTTATGTAATAAGATACGTTTTAAGAAGTTTAGTAATAAAAAAAATTCAACAAAAAGAAACCGATGATCGAAAAATTCCACTTTTAAAAAATATAAATACACTAGAGTAAAACGTTTTGGATGAAAGAAAATGCAAGCACGAAGTAGAAAAATAGCAAGGCAATTTCTCAAAGTGGAACAATGACAGATTTATTACTTCAAAAGAAGGCGAGCTGTTGATCCCCAGCTCAAACTAGTTTACGTCTTGCAGCTCGTCGCCGAGAAATTCTAGTTGTTAAAAGGTGTGTTTAACGCTTTAACATCCAAGAACCAGTGTAAGGGTGGATGTTTAAGGGATAATTAAAGTTTTTATGAACCAATATAAATTCATACAGCTCCTATTGAATAACTAATTGTAAAAATGTTAGCATATATTGGAAATTAAGTTCATTTTAAAATCAAAGAGTCATAGAGAGTTTATTTAAATAAATTATTTAAAGTCAAGGACAAAAAATTCTACTAATAATTTTGAGAATGACTTTAAACAGTTTTGTTATAGAGAAAAATTGAGAAATTTGGAGGATATAATTAAAAAAAATGTTGGTAAGTATTGAAAATTGAGCAACGGTTTTTTCAATTGTTTGAACGTTCTTACGTCTGCGCATGTACACCCACACAAATACAATAAGAAAATATTTTTAAATTACTGTGATACGGGATGAATTAAGTTATATATAAGGATAATTTAAAATCTATATTAAACTCTAATTTCTAACTTTCTTAACTTAATTCATGTCATATCACAGTCAATCTAAAATGTTATAATAAAATTGAAATTAAATCTAATTAATCTACAATTTTTTAGCTAAATTCAGCTTATATCACAGTCAATATAAATTACTCTCTTATTTCCTGATCCGATCTCAATTTAATGAATCTAGCAAATCTCAATGAATTTAGCAAATGAATCCTAATCTAATCTAATCTCAATGAATTTAGCAAATGAATCCTTGTAGAATTGTTGAATCAGCTAAAATCCGAAGTTCCCACACCCCGAGTAAAGGAATGAAAACTGTTCAGCCAAGTACACTCTTTTAAAAGATCCCTCTGTTTCCCTTATCAGAACCGACACGTGTGAGAAATCCCTGACGAAATCTCATTGTATATAAGGACTGTGAAATAATATTTTCCCTATCAAAATCTCATGGGATAAATAATAATGCAAGAGTAAATAATTTCTTGTCTTTTTTATGCTAGTCTGCGCTTATTTCGCCCTAGGTGTGGATGCGTCTTCTGCGCAACTCTTCTAAATAGATCATGCCTCCTCGGGAGAGAAGAAAGCGAACTTAAAAAATAAAAAAAAGTATCTCCTTTATCTGCAAAACTGCCTT
>JAOUZG010000635.1:2082634-2095538 GCA_026289955.1 Argiope argentata | reverse complement strand
ATATTCAGAATACATTTCGACTTTTTTTCAGACTTCGATTTCATCCACAAGCCTTATTTCTTTCATTTACTTAAAAGTAAATTTCGTTTGATCTTTGATGTAGTAAAAATGTATAAAACTTGTTCAGATAATTTTGAATTATTCTAAACTGATAAATAATATAGTAGTTTTATATTTTCTTTTGAAAGCATATTTCTGTAAATCTTTAAGTGCTTTGCACTCAAGAATTCAATGATCTGCTCATTATTTAAGCGTAATAATGTATTTTAAATCAAATGTCAAGCTCAGTAAAACTTATGTGAAGACCTTACTTACTTAATCATTTATTCATCACAATAAATTCAGAAACTACTGATAAATATATATTTATTCTCCAGAGATTATTCATTTTGACTGATATTTAAATTCAAATACCTCAAGATAAATTGGCAAATCTGCATATGCAAATATTGTATTTGTAGTACTTTTTTTTAAAAAAAAATTTCATATCATTTTCTTTGAAGCTTTTGTAAATATTATATTTAATATTTCGTATAGAGAATTGCAATAGCTCCAGTTAAAGAATTTTCGAGCTTTGTGCGTATTAAAATAGAGAGCTAAGAGCGAGCTTTTAATCCAGACAAAAGGGATGCCTTGAGTGTAATTTTCCTTTAAGTAGGAGCAGTCTATCCTCCTCCGTGCTCAGACTTTAAACCCAATTTATCTTCTGGTGACTTTAATCTCTCTGGAGAACGGATAATGATGTATGAGGATTTTGCACACTGCCTGCTATGAGATGATGCACGGACACCTTCTTTTAATGAACTAACGGGAATGAATTCATTACTCTACGAACACAACTATGTTAAATGTACCTCTTTTCAACTCTTGAATACAGTAAATTAATTCTCAAAACTTTAAAAAAAAGCATTAAGATAAGACTGAACTTAAAATGATTAGACATATATATTGTTTGTTTAAAATTATTTGATTAAGACGATAAATTTTTGATTCCAAGATAGAAATATTTCTTCCTGGTATTTGGGAAGAGAGAAGTAAAATTAACTAAACAATTATGCAAAGTTTATTTTGCATTGTAATGAAATGTAAGTAAATACACATTTCAACACATACAAGATCTGTTCACACGTTAATTTTTTGAGTTTCAGCAATTTCGGAAGATTTTATAGTTCTTATATATTTTAACAAAACTCGAACTTCTATTTTTTTAAAAACTTATCATGTTTGTAAGAAATGGTGTCATTATATGGAACCACATGTAAAGTCTTCCGAGAACTGTTAAAATATTTACTTTTGTTCCCGAAATTTGTCATCATTTTCGATTTTTTTAATCTCAAAAAATTTATTTACTAAAACGATTTATTTAAAAATAATCGGTCATATTATGTTAATTTACACTTTTATTAAGTTATAAATAATTATAATAATCTTATCTTAAAATAATCTTAAATAAAAATTATAATATTGATATATTTAATATTGATAATTATTGAATGACTTGAAATTCTGTTTTATAGTGTAATCTTAAGGTTCAAGTAACATACATTAATTCGATAAATTAAATGGAAATTCAAGGTAAACGAATATTTAATCAAGTATAGAAAATAAACATACAAAATTTCAAAGTTTACTGTAATTTCTGATTATTCTTATTTGATTTTTTAAAACTTCTCCAAATATTTTTACTACAATGCAACTCACAGAAAAAAATATTACAAATATATCACTGGCTTTGAAGTCACTAAAGAATATTTTGTCTCCAATAGCAATGACCATAGTTAACCCTTTGCACTTCTATGGTGCCACTGATTTATTATTCAATTTTGTGGTTCATTTTGACGTTTTATTTATTTATTTCTCACATTTAATTGTTAAAAACGCCTACATAAGGGTTAAGAAATGTAGAATATTTTTTCAAAGAAATTCGACTTAAAAGAATTATGTATATTTATTTTTCATAGCAATAAACAATTCTTTTTATTAGGTGAATAATTTTGCATCTATTATTTTTCGGAGTGTCAAGAGTTAATATTCTGAAATTTTTTTATCATCTTTTGAAGTTGTCTTATAATAATCTACATTCAAAATTTTGCAATTTGTAACAATCTATAAATAATCAAGTAATTATTCTTTAAATTATACATAATTATCTTCCAATTAGATTGATAATGGCATGAATGGCACCTAGTAAAAGTGAACATATTTAAAGAAATAGTGAAAATAAGCATACATAATCAAACACATCAAGCTCACACATTAAACATAACATACATTGACATATAGGATAACTTTTTGCTTGTAAGCAGTTACACTTAATATCTTAATCACTCAGACTAGAAATAATAATTATGCAAATCCTTATTTTGCTAACAAATCTAAAAACTGATGAGAAATTATTCTTTCCTTAAGATTACATAAAAAGCAGAGAAAAAAATACTTAAAAGCTATTACAATTGGTATGAGTTATTAAATTTCAATAGATTATGTATGATTTTGCAAAAAAAAATATTATTTACAGGAATATAGCATTTAAAGCAATATTTATCTATTCCAATGTTGTTGGAGTGCTCTTTAAAAGTATGCATCTTTTAATTTTGCAATACATCGAAGACAGTAAAATTGTATACCGAAATAAATTTACCATCTATCAGTTTTAGCTCTTGGTATGTGTGTAATATTCTGATGAAATTTTTATTGAGAACTGTAATAAAATATTACAGTTACATATTTCATTTTAAATTTGCTTGTTAAAAACACTTGTTTTTCATAATTTTATTCGTTTAATTTATGAAATAAATTACATTCTTCCCTAAGCTGACGATTTATCTCGTTAGTGTCTTCAAAGTTCGAAGAAAGTTTTTTTTTCGCCATTGATATGGACTAGTCATTTCACTTCACATCTAAATTAACAATTATTTAATTTTTAAATCCTTTGACTTTGTCCATGCAGTTACCACTTCTGATATATTGACACCTGATTATTTCTTCAATACACAGGATGACCCCAAAAACTGTGAGAGTTTCCTCAATCATCGCATTTAGGCACACGTTTCCAACTGCTATGTTCTAAAAAATAAAATATCCAAGTGTTGAAAAATAATTGTTTTCTCTAAAAATGAGAGCAAAAAATTTCAAAAATAAATGTTTATATAGTCCCCAGAACGAAAAATGTCAATAATTAAAATATTTTTCTTACATTAATCTATAATGATATAAACTATTATACTCCACTTTTACTTATTTGAGGTATTAAAGGCTAAATTTAATTATTTAAACAATTTATTATAAAAGGTTGTCATTTTTTAAGTTTGAGTTTTATTTAAAAATTTCAGGAACAATATACATGTTATAAAAGTTGAGTAAAAGGGCAGATACAAAAAATAAAAATATATTCTTTGACATGCACATAACTTGCACCCCTTTAACAATACTTGCACTATTAAACTATTCAGTGTTATCTATTTCATCAATTGCGACTTGCAGGAAAGTGTTTTAAATTCGTCTGTATAGACTGAGAGCATTGTACTGCCAAATGTAAATCAACTTTTAGTTCAGACACAATGCCAATCAGAATTTCTTGAACATATTAATTACTATTCCGCATGCTGGTGTCATAGAACAGAGATAGCACGTCTGGGCGTACTGGGTTCGAGTCCCGATTAAGGCATGATTATTCTTCTACGTTCTATCTGAGAGACGTATGAATGCCCCCCCCCCCTGTAAAAAAGGCCCGTGCAAGCGGATGGTGATGAGTGTATAGCTAAAGTCGTACTCTTAGCCCTAGTTGATGATACTTCAAACAAGAGACGCTTATTTCGGCTTAAATCCGCTGATGCTTCAGCGGGCTTGTCCTTGGCAAATGCCATTAGTAACAACAAGAACACCATTCCGCATACTATTTTACAAAATAGAACTAACCAAAGAGTTTCTGAAAAAGTCACATCACACTTTTATTCATAACTGTTTCTACTGGTGAATCTCCTGTACAAAGAATGGATCCTTACCTTCCCAAATATGATTAGTATTTTTATCTTTATTAAAACTACATCGGTCTGGCAAAATTAGTTCTCTGAAAGGAAGTACTTTATATAAAAAGATATTTTTTTCAAAAAGAATTGGAGTTTAATTTTTAAAATCTAGTCGTCGATAGTGTTTTTGTTTACTTAGAAGTTTCATCAACCCATGGACCAACACATTCTAAAGATTTTAAATAATTACGTTTAAATAATTGCCTCAAAATTGGTTTTAGAATTTTGAATACTAAACAAACTCTTCGTACACTAGAATGAGACTAACTGGATGAGTTACCCTCATACTAGTATATTCAAGAGCTATTGTCAAGCATACGAGATCCAAATTGTCCTTTCCCTATATAAAATATTTCATTCTGCTCTTAGTTCTTTCATAGAAAAAAAGATGATGTTACTCGTAATGCTTAACTGTTTTATAAACTCATTACAAAAAGAGAGAGTGGGGAGTAGGAAACAGGACATTTATAATCTTTTACAACTTGGATAGCATTATAATTGCATACAACATTAATCTTATCACCGAATATAATTGATTTTTGAAAGCATGCTAGTACGAGAGAATTTTTTTTCAATTGACTTTCATAAATTATATTATATATTTCAAAAGTCCATTTTCCCAAGAGTATATTTCCTTCATTATAGATTCTTTGCTGTAACTTAGAAAATCAAAAGACATTATCATTTATGAAATTGAAAATTAACATATAATTTTAATTCTTTTTACTTTATTTACAATAATATAACCAAAATTAGTTTTAGAAACATTTATTTCCGCTTCTTTAAGGAAACAATTTGGAAAAATAGAGTATTTCTTATCATAAAGAGACGTATCAATAAATAAATTTTTAAAATTATCACTTTGTTAATTAGAAATTCTTAATCTGCAATATTAAACACAAACTAAGCCAAACAGAAAAAAAAATATTATTTTGAATAAAAATAAGTTTAAAAAATTGTGTGAAAGGTTTTTTCCAATTTTTTTAAGGCTTTAGGAATTTTCAAATTCACATTTATGTTTTCATATGCTCACAATTTTTTTAATGAGTATGTAAATTAATCTAATTGAAATCCTTTTTTAAAAATAATTGAGCTCATTTGTGAGAGAAAAAGCTGATTATAAAGTAAAACTAAAGCTCTGAAAAAAATGACGACTCATTGTCATGCAAATTTTTATAATATATTACCTAAAAAGCCATTCTTAAAGTGAGGCGATAATGTTAAGCAGCTGTTGTAATTATAAAGCCCTTTATTGCAAAGAAAAAAAAACATTAGACAAAAAATTATTTTCCATAAGCTTTACCTTCCTTTTTACAACCCAAAAAATTCGTTATTAATGCCTTCGTAGTGCAAACCAAGATATACTTTCTTACTTAGTTTTTCCTGCTAAACCCCTCCTGAAGAGCATCTCGATAAAATTTATTTTAACATTTTTCGGTTTTGCATCACAAAGACAGAGAAAGGAAAATTCACAGAGAAATTTCGCTGCTTCGATAACATTATGCATAGTTAAGTTTTTTTTTTCAGTACTTTCGTCTGGACGCAACTTTTGTCTCTTCGTCCCAGTGCACCCCTTCTCGTGGCCAGATTCGAAAATTTATACGCAATTCCTTTCTTTTTATCTTAATGCAAAGAAAAAGGGCACAGAGAGAAAGATAAATATAAAAAAAGAAAGCAATAACATAAAACACCAGCCAAGATATTCTGGGGAAAATTGAAAAAGTCAACTTGTTTGGATGATAATTTTTTTCTTCTACTTTTGCACTCATTTTTTTCTTCTTCTATTTCATTCTCGATCTTCTTCTAATGTCCATACCTTCATGAGCATGTAAAATATTAATATCCTTCCTATTTATGCCGCATGAAAGGAAGAAAATAAGTGCAAACTCATGAGATCTTTTTTTTATTATGCAATCTGGAGGTAAAAGGGGGATGTATCTAAATTGAAATTATGTATATCTGCACATATTTTTAAGGTATATTTTTTAAGGCACATTAAGGCCTTAGGTATGTCTGCACATATTTTTAAGAAAGCAAAGGGCTTCTCATTGGCATATTTTGAATCCTAATCGGATGATGAAACTCAAATCTTCTACGCTTGTTAAAATTGTTGATCAGTTGAAATCAGGCATTTAAATGGTGGTTTATCGTATGTCTCTAATTTGGAAGCTCACTTTCATTCTTTAAAATTCTCCACAAGCGGAAAATCTAACTTTTATCATATTTAAATTATAATAATATCATTCATAACTGAGAAGTTGGAATTTCTTTCAGTGGGAGAAATTATCTTGTTATTTTCGAATATTCTAATATGTTCCTTACTCTTAGCAATAAAATCTGGTGAAATTTGTTAATGACATTTATAAATAAAATCGCTCAATATTTTTCACATTGGATGAACATTATGCAATGTTGAAATTTCTTAAATTGTTGTAAGATATATATTTTGAGATGATGAACAACTGGAAATATTTTCTTCGTGTATCTTCAAATATATGAATAGGCAGTATTGTTTCTTTATAGAAATATGGTATTTTATAAAATTTCTAACACATTTCCTTTTCTCTTTTTCAGTGCAAAATTGTTTTATATTAAATTAATTATTAGAAAATGGATGCCCACAATTGATTCTAAGAGATGGACTAACCAAGAGAACTTAAAGTATTCTTAACAACTCTCTTTATATCTTGAGGAGAGAAACTGCGGTGGTTTAATGATTCTACCGAATAGCCACCTTATAAAGTATTTTGGCATACTAAGACTATGGGGAAACCAGTCAACCCTCCGCCAATCAGTGAGTCAAAATACTGCTGGGATACCACTGAACTCCATGACAATCAGTGACTCAAAAGAGTATAGAGATATCAGTGAACTCCCCGCCAATCAGTGAGTCAAAAGACTATTGGGATACCAGTAAACTCCACACCAATCGGTGAGTCCAATCTTAATACTAAAAGTATGAGAGGAGAGAGATTAAAAAATACGAGGTTCATCTTATAATAATTCTTGTGTTGTTTCGGAAATGCATCTGCAAGCATATTGCCTAACTTTAGCAACATCCCAATCCATTCTATAAGTAGTATTCCCTAATACTTTCAGTCAATTATATAAGCAATGCTTTGTGTTTGATTTGTATACTTCTTATTATTTAATTCATTTTTTATGAGTCAATGACCTTGCTTTTGTATTATTTCCAACTCCACTTATTTTTATATCAAACAGGGAGAGAATATTTATCTCGTTAACACTAAACCAACATCTTACCGAGTACACTATCCGAAAATTAAGCTGTGATAACGCGTTAGTGTAAAAGTTATGCTAAGAGTTTGAGGAACAATTTCTCAAAGATCAAATTATAATGATTTCATTATGCTCATTATAAAACTATGATGAATGAATATTCTAAAAGCATACTATTATTATATAAAATCTCATTTTGAGCTCAATTTTTCAACCTATGCTTTTGATAGCCCAAATGTTACATGATGGTAGTGGACATTGATTCTGAAATATTGAGTTTAATTTGTAATTGTCAAATATTTAGTTCAAAGATAACATAATATGGAAGACATTAGGCTCCTAAACTATAATGTTTAAAAGCTTATCCAAATAATCAAGAAGTTTTAAATATTTTTTTTGTTACATAAAAAATAGAGAGATTATTTTATCCGAATAGCAATTAAAAACAATTTAGAACAAAAGTAGCATTTATAAAGATATAATTTTATTAATTAAGTTATAAGTGAAAAATATGCTTCTTTAAATGAATAATTTGAAAGTAGGTTCATAAATTTAAAGGGATTATTAGCCTCATAAGAAATAACGTATTCTAGAAATTCCATATTATTGTGTGATATTGTATTATATTATATTATTCAATAATATACATTACAAATACTCTTTAATAGATATACAATATTCTAGTATATATGCATGACATTGAGGATATACAGATAATATAACTTCTCGAGGATTTGATTTAAATGTCAGTTCAAAGAAACTGTCAACAAAGACTTAAAAGAAAAAAAAACATGAATTAGATATCATATAGAATACAGCATAGAAAAAAAGTAAGGATATACAGATTTTTTTAAAACAGAAATATAGGTTTTATCAGAATTATACCTTATTATCACATTATATGCAGCTACAGAATATTCCGTTTTCGAGGACTTTATTTAAAAAATGAATCTATTTTTACAGACTTTTTATTCTTAGTTTTCTTTCGGTTTGAATATTACAGTTTTACAGTAAGAAAGTATTATTGCTTAGTTTTTAATCCCCAATGCTTTAAATGGTTCTTTTTTTTTGTAAAAAATCAAATTAAGGAAATTACTTTTGAAATTTGAAACCTAGTTTTAATTATATTATTTCTCAATCTCCTTATCACCTTCTATCCTACATAACCTTATCAAACTAACATCTGAAAAAATGCATTTTTTTCTGATTAAATTCGGTTTTTTTTTCCTTAAAATAATGGGTTTTCAATTCTAAGGATATTTATAAAATTTATTTAATTGACGAATAATTCCTACCTTAGGAAACGTCTTTACTTATTTCTCGTAAAGTTTCATTAAGTAGTTTTAAAAAGTGATGGATTATTTTGTCATATCATTTTTACCTTGAAAAAAAACTAAGCACATCTTTTTTATGGCACATTTAAGTTTGTGCTATTTAAATGAAATGGAATGATTATTAACCAATATTCATTAATATATTTATTTTACTCCAATAATTAGTTTCGAGCCTAGATGATTTTTTTCATGTATTTAATTCATTAAGTGTTTTTTTAAACTTACATTTCACATTTTCATTAAAATTGGGCTGCTCGATAAATTTTTGAAAACAAGTTATAAATTAGTTGTCTTTCTGCTTACCCTTTCAAATAAAAATATTTAAATTATTTATACTCTCAAGAGTCTTTAAACATTAGGTACTTTTAGATTTTTAGGTTATAATGTATTCAAAATATATGGTATATATTTCCGGCAAAATCAGAATTTTTCTATGACAAAGTTTTATTTGTCAAATGAAAGGGACGAAAATTTTAAACTATATACATATTCTATAATCTTTTCCGTTTATGTAAATGTTCTATAATCTTTTCTGTTTATATACATATTCTATAATTTTTTCTGTTTATATACATATCCTATAATCTTTTCTGTTTATATACGTATCCAATAATTTTTTCTGTTTATATGCATATCCTATAATATTTTCTATTTATATACATATTCTATAATCTTTTTAATTGTTTTGTTACAGAAAGATAGCAATTTATTATATTCAGTCTAATATAATTTTATTAAGTATGTTTTTTCTGTCTAAATACATATATTTCCCAGTGAGCTGTATTATAAAAATGTACATCCATTGTAATATGGTATATTCATTGTTACCCCTTTTCTAGAACTAATCTGCAAGATTGATTGAAACTCTCACTTCTTCATGCTTTGAGTAATTTCAGAATCTCTAGTTACATAATGGTTTCTTGTTTTCTGACCTGCTGTCATTTACTTAAAATCTTAAAACTTGTAATCATATTATATGGTATAGAGTCTCGTTATTAAACAGCATCAATTTGTCACCAAAGTAGCACATCCTGTAGCATAATATTATACTATATTGGGCAATACTATCTAAAAATAAACAATATACCGCAATATTAAACACTATTGCGAATTTTGATATATTGTAAAATATTTGTTTTCTACTATGGCACTTTCAAAAGTATATACTCAACTAAATATTAGCAGTTTCCATGTGTGGACTTTCATATTATAAAAAGCTTCAAATTACTTATAATTTTCAAAAGTCACAAAAATAATCAACGAATATGGGTTTGTATGTATGTGTGTAAGCATGACTACCGAAATTTTATTTTGCTTTAGAGCTTTTAAAAAAGAGTAAAAATATTGTTGAAAACACCTAATTTTTTTTGATAGAATCATGTCACATATCAGGAAGAAAACCACATCATATTTCACTAACACAATCAATTTTGCGCGCACGTACGCAGACACACACACACACACACATTTAATGTAGAAATGGATAATCTAATAAGTTTCGTAATTAGAGATAGACACTATTCTTTTTTTATTGGAAAATCGCATAAAAGACGTATTTAAGTCCACTTAATTGCTCTACATTTTGTGTTTCTGAAAAGAAATACTGGACGACAATATTGTTTGCAAATCTATTTTTCAGATAAAAGGACCATTTAAAATCATCTGTTCTACAAAAGTATTTTTTATTAATTTCATTTCTATAATCAGTTATTCGATTTACGATAAAAAAGCCGGTGTCCTGGAATAGGGGTAGCGCGTATTCCCCGAGAGTTGGGGGTCCCGGGTTCGAGTCCCAGTTCAGACATGGGTGTTCTTCCGAGTTGTTTCTTTAAGGTGTATGAATATGCTCCCTGTAAAAAGAAACTGTGCAAGTAACTGTGCTGAGTGTGTAGCTAAGTCGTACTCTTTGCCTTAGTTGGCGCTACTTCAAAGCAAGAGACATTCCTTTCGACTTAAATCTTCCCAATACCTCTTCGAATCCTGTCCACGGTAAGTGGCACTAAAAGCAATTACATTAAAGCAGCCTTCTTATATTTTTAGTAACTATATTCCCAGAAAAAATTCTCTATGAAATTTCATTTGATATTTTTTTCTCTTTGATGGATTTTCCCCTTTTTGTGATGCAGATAGACTTTTGCTTTGAAGATACAAAACATAGATAGGATTGCTTTTGTTTCGTTTTATTTTTTTACTTCTGACATTTACGGTGGTCAAGTTTAAAAATTCATTTACAGTTTTCTTCTCACTAGATTTCTTCTTTTAGCTATTAAATAAAAAGATAAAACACTGTTTAATAAAACATCAACTAGAATATTCTGAGTGGAATTGAAAAAAAGTCAACTTGTTTAGATAAGATTTTTTGGGAGTTATACATTTCTTTTCGTCCGGTTTTCTCACAACCTTTTTGCATTTTTTTCTCTCGTATCTCTCTCTTACAGAATATGCAAAAATTATTTCCTTTGTATTTGTATTTAATAAAAGTCAGAAATAGCTTTAAGCCAAATCAATTGTTTTTCATTCCTTAGGCAAGAGATTATAGAGGGAATGTACATGAATTGAAAATTGTCTTATATCGAATAATTATTTATCTTGTAATTAGAGAATTTTATATGTATCATTTTCACTTAGAAAACTAATAATCCACTCATTAAGGCATGAGGACCTCGGGGCGATATAATTTTTTGGCCATGTGTTTTTTTCTCTTAATATTTTTTTCCTATTTTCAAAGAATACAATTAATGATACCCCCCTTATGTATAACAAATACATGTTTCTCAGATTTCTTTAGTTGATTTATTACTATTTATTAAATAGTTGCGAATTTTCAAAGCCATTAATTGTCAAGAAATAAATGCATAAATTCAAACATCTGGATCCAAGACGTAAATCATTATTTAAAGAAAATCATTTTCATTTTTATTTATGAAATAACAGCAAAAATTTTGATTAAAAATATAGAAAATATGAAAAAAAACTATCTTAGAGCGGCAAAAGTTATTTATATTTGTATTGTCTTTTAACTACGAAGTTGTTATTACAGGACCTTAATAAAGAAAAATTATAAACGTCTTAAAGATGCATGGTATATGTAAATAAATATATTTAATTATGATAGAAAAAATTAATATTTGATTGTTTGAATTCTTTAAACTTCAAAGTTTTATGTAATATTGAAGTAAATGTAATTGGAAGGTGAAATGAAATTGTCGGGACATATCAGTTTCTATTCAACTACATACGGACGAGGAGGAGTAAAATTTAGTTGCTCAGATCAGTCTAAATGCTTACATGACGTTAACCTGGGTTTGCTTATCAAAAAGTTCTTATCAGAAGGACTATTTAAAAATTGATTAACGCAATATAATTTTTAAACTAGACAAAAAAACTAACCTTCTTTTATAGTTCAGCATACTTTCATAGAAATATCTACTATAATTTAATGGATACTACATAACTAAATTTTAATGGAACTAATAGAAATCTGAAATTTTTTCATCGGAAGACAAAGAAGATTTTTATTATCCTAAATTTTGATATAATTTAATGTTTGACATAATACAATTAGCTATACATATTGATATATTTGCTTCATAAATCAAACGTATTTAAGAAATACATAGTTCACATCTGCTTGCTTAGCAAAAGATAGAAATACAGCTAAAAATAAGAAACTTTGAAATATATATGAAAGTTCCAATTCCATCTATGGCTGTTACTTAGTTATAAATTAATTTTTTCTTCTAAAAATTCAGTTTTAAAATTAAAATCAATACAATATTTTGAATCGAGAGAAATTATATTGAAAGTACAAATCTTAAAACTAATTGCAGAAAATTGAGTGTTAATTTGGCAAATTAAGTAATCATCAGAGTAAATTTGAACTATAGCAATTTCTTTGCCAAATTTCTATTTTAGTTTGTGAAAATACTTTAAGTTCTTAGTAAAACAAAAATTAGTTATTACAAGTTTTGTATGAGGTAACACAATTTAGTATAAATTTCAGTATTACTTATATTTAGTATAAAAT
This sequence comes from Argiope argentata, assembly GCA_026289955.1. Classification (NCBI taxonomy): domain Eukaryota; kingdom Metazoa; phylum Arthropoda; class Arachnida; order Araneae; family Araneidae; genus Argiope; species Argiope argentata. Next base: position 2,082,909 of record JAOUZG010000635.1, on the reverse strand, counting down.
CACGTATTTTTCTTAATTATTTTAAAACTTTGAAATGTTGGTGCACATTGCTTGTTGGTGCACATTCAACGTTTTTATATTGCTTTACTTTAGTATTCTTAACACTTTTATAAATAGTTATTGTATGCAGTGACTGTATTTCACAAAAAAGATCTCAGAAGGAAGAAGAATTAGATAATAACTTTTAAAAAATCGTCTATTACTATTAAGAAATTTAAAGATGTGTATTTTTTTACTTTTTGGATAAATGCTTTTATTTTTTATTCCATCACTAT
>JAOUZG010000635.1:2070596-2082534 GCA_026289955.1 Argiope argentata | reverse complement strand
TACTACAATTGCTGAGTGCAAAAAATAAAAATTAGATCATCTTCTGTAAAATAATTAAAACACTCTGCTTTGAAATGTATAAATTCCAAATGAACTAGAAAACTAATTTAATTGACGAATTTATTCAAATATTTCCAGCACAAAATTAATACGTTGTTGATGAATTAGGATGTATATTTAAATCATAATATACATGTATGATGATATATTTGTAACATAACTCATAATCTGTAAGCATGAAATTAATCTCCCAATGTAGTTTGCTGAAATATTCATAAAAGTGCTATCAGACTAATTTTAGCAATTTCTTACATTGATAATTATTTAACTCCATTATAATATGTTTTTACATATTATAATGTAATAATTCATTAAATTATAATTATAATGCATTAAATCATTCATTAAATTATAATTATAATGTTTTACCCATTACAATTTAGATTTTAAAAGGTGCCATTTAAACACATGAAATTTATTTTAAATTTAAATTTAAAATAATAATAAATAATTCATAATTTAAAAGAGCCCAAATGATTTAAAGTAATTCGAAATTATATAAATAACTAATTAATAGTACTTATTCCTTTTTACCATCAGATTGAATTATATATAATAAATGAATATCTTTTCCGTTCATAAAAAACCAAATTGATTAAAATATATTTAATTCAAAGTCACCCGCTGCCTAAAGAGGGAAAAATATATATTTTAACAGTTAATACGTTTTACACAAAATAATGAAAACAAAATACTAAGCTTATTATGATGCTGAACAGGATTCAATTATAAAAGTTCCAGATTTTAAATTAAATTTTTCAGTTTTAATCCCGTAAATGCTGCCAACTGCATGCATGTCAAATAATTTCTGTTGAATCTGTCGAGGGCATATGCCATACTTTATAAATTAGTCAAGAAATAAATGTCACCTTTAATTAAAATCTTTGAAAGTGCTAAAAAGAATAAACATTTTTATGTTTACTGATTGAAAAGCAACTTTTGAAACTAAAATGAATTTTTTAAGGGATGAATATTTAGTTTCATATCTTCACATGTATCATATACCTTAATAGGATTTAAATTTATAAAGATACTGAAATGGTTATCATTGTCATTGCCGCTTCTTGATGGAATAAATCGTGGAATTTTTTTCGACCATTTTTGGCCATTAAGAACTAGTTCATCGATATTGACAGTAGTTATTTAATAAATTTGATACAAATATTCAGCGCCTTAAACTTAAATAAGTTTTAGCTTTTTCCCATGTAAAATTGCACTGGTATATACGAATTATATTGATTTTTCCCATTTTCTTCAGCAAATTTATGTAATTCAAATGCACTGCATGAAAATAGTTGCTCCTGTAAAATAATGAAAAGCCATTTTTTTAAAAAAATTAATGAAGTTAAAATAAAAATATTTTAAACAAAATTTAACAATTTAAATAATAAATTACTAATAGTTTGATAAAAAAAATTAACTAATTTTTATTAAAATTATGTATTGAGCTGAAACAAACAGGTTTTTTCTTTATTCTATTCATATTTACTTATGTATTTAATTTTATTTGTTATTTTAAAAAATATAAATCATAATTTTATGCTTTTTTTAAATTTAACATTTTAAAGGGGGAGGGGTTGTCGAGCAGTGTGCATCTAAAATCGATACAATAATTTTAATATCAATAGTTTTATTTTTATGTTACAAATACATTTTCAAGTATTCAACACATCTGCTACAAAATACGTTAAAAATAAGAAATAATAAAATAAGTTCAGTAAAAAATAAGAATTGAATACATGAGAAGAGCATAATTTTTCACTTAATTTTCTTCCTTTTCAAAATCCATTTTCTTCACTTTTTTTAAAAAATACATAAACAATTGATTATATATATACTTCCTATGAAACTCAAAATCTTTTTATCTCTTAGCATTATTTTTTCAGATATATATTTTTCCCCAAGAGCACAACGTTGAGATTATTTTAACATTTTACGGTAATGCATTACTAAGACAGGAAGAAAAACTAGTAGAGCTAATGTTTTGCTTCTGAAATCTTATACAGAGTTAAGTTTTTCAGCAATTTTTCCTTTTTTTCCTTCACTTGGTCAATATCAAAAGTTTATTTACATATTCTTGATCTTTTCTTTCATTTAAAGTGAATATAAAAATAAAAGTAAAGTTTAAAGTGAAAATAAAAATACTTTTACATTCCTGAAATGTAAAGCTCCCTAAGATACCTACTAGAAGCAGTATAAAATGCCAACTTCACGATAATTCTTTACATAGCTCTAATACCAGGTGCGGCATAAATTCGTGCAAAATTCAGAAAATTATAATAAAAAAAATAATGCTCGAAAAAGAAACGGCGGTTTTAGAGAATATGTTCAGAGAGCGTTTGGATTTTACATTAAATAATGTATTTAAAAATGACCAACAGATGACACTCACACGTCACACCAAGACGGTTTATGTAAATCAGCCTAGTTAAAAAACTCTAGGTTGGAAATGGATGTGTCATTCGACGCCAACAGCATGTTATCGCTACCGGATCGTGCATTAGTGGTTAAACAGCTCTATACACACGGTGAATCCGCGACAAAAGCATTGTGACAGTTACGGACGGTGAAAGGAATTAAGGGGAAGAAAACCCAATTTTATGTAATGGGATATTGAATTTAGTTCTCCATTTTGAGGAAACGGGAAAATAAGAAGATCGTCCACGTAGTGGCAGACCATCCGTTAGCGCTGAGCGCGTCCCTGTTGTCAAAAGGGTCAGAAGAAATTTGGTAGTTTAGACATCAACGGGGAGTTGCAGTACATGTGAAGTAGGTAAAGTAACGGGAATTCCAGGAAAGGTCGATAAGACGCATTCTGCACGAAAACTTGAAACTGCATCCGTAAAGATAGAGGCACTTCATCAATTATTGCCAGCAGATTGAGATAAAAGATAAGTCTTTGCAACATGAGCGTACAAATGGAACGTGACTCACAATAGTTACTGAACATCAAGGGGAATAGATGAAGCCCACTTTTCAGTGCCGCAATACGCAACGTCAATACGCAAAACAACCGTATCTGGGTGACATTAAAACCCTCTTGCGTGCACGACTAAAATAATAAATCCTCCACATGTGACTGCTTGGTGCGGTTTCCTTGAATCCTTCATTCGAGCTCCCCCTCCCTTTTTTGTGAAGAATGTTGGCCTGTATACGGTTGGAAAACCGATTCCGTTACAGCAGAATGCAATCTTAGGCTTTTGCGAGAGTATATTATGACTGCTTTTCTGCAAAGACGCGTGTTGTACGTCACATTCATGCAGGATGGTGTCCCGCCCCGCGTTGCTAGTTCCGTTAAGACGTTCCTCCTTGGTACATTCACCGAGACTGAGTTATAAGCAGATGATGTAAGAATGAGTGGCCTTCAAGATTGCCAGATCTTCATCCAGCTGACTTTTGGTTGTGGGAATACCTGAAGTCTCGTGCCTACCGGTGCTGTCCAGCCACTTTGATGGAACTGAAAGATGCCATTAAATTGGCCGTTGGTGGCATCGATGCCGACATGTTACACGCAAATTTAATAAGCGTAATTACGGACATCATCAGCTTGATACCTTGTAAACAAAACCTTAATAATCTTGTAATAACAAAATTAGACTCTCTGGGCATATTCCCACATTTTTTTTTGAGCATTACATTTTTAGTATGATTTTTTGAAGTTTACACTAACTTTGCCGCACCAAGAATATTGTATTCTAATATATTCTACTATTTTGTAGATTGAACTTGTCTGGACATAAATATATTGTCAGCGTGATCACATACAAAGAAAATAATATTTGTTTTTATAGCAAACTGATAAATTAAAATAGATGTAAACTCATGATGCTGCTGTTTTTTACCTCAGATTATAGATAGAAAAGTATGCGAGAGAATTGATACACAGATGCCATTAAACATCCTTTTTCCAAGAATAAAAAAACAATCTATAAAAATAAGAATGCTAATTCAAATATAAAAAAAACATCAAATAAACAAAATGTTTTGTTCGATTTAAAAAAAACATTTTTTACTTAGTAATGTTTAATTTTTTGTGTTTTTTAGCCGCTTAATAGCATTTCCAATTTATACACAAAACATAGCATATATTGTATTACACCTTACCAAGAAGTATTTACATTATTCAAATAATGCATTTTAATTTTTCCTTACTGCCCTTTCGCTGTATTTGATTTTTTTTTTGCTGTATTGAATTTGAATTTTTATTAAACTGAAAATAATTATTTCAGTTTCTACTTAAGCAAATATATATATATATATATATATATATATGTATTTCTGCGATTGAGTTTCTTAATTTAAAAAAAAATAAAACTTTAAGATCCAATTACCGAATTTTATCAAAAACATCAAGTAATATTCAAATTGTTCCTTTATGTGATAGAATTTTGTGGTATTCATTTTCTTTTTAAATTGCATTACACATCTTATAGCGATAAAACATTATTTAAGAAGTTTTTGATTTCACTATTATATCATATTTAAAATAATTTAATACTTTTTGTGCAATATAATAATCATGCATTTTTCAGAAAATTTAATAAGTTGATTTATTAAAATCCTAAAGAAGTTTAGAATTACTCGACTTTATGTAACTTCATAGTATTAAATTTTCTATTTACTATTAGATAATGTTATTATATATGGTCTAGAATGGAAAAAATAGAATAATGAAAAAATTCTAAATCTATTTTAATAGAAGATGTAAAGTTAATTTAAAACCACTCATTTGAACTTCTGCATTTGCCAAAAAATTATTTTAAATTTCTATTTTCATTAAAGCTACATAGAAAAATTCGAGAAAATTTCAATTAACTCATTTTTAGATTTTGGATTAAAATTTTCAGTGTTATGATTTATTTAAGTTTTAAAACGTTTTACAATAGAATGCAATAATCTCAATTATTAAAATTTCAATAAAACCTTTTCTTGAATTTGTTGAATTATTTAACTAGGAATTTAATCGAAACATATGTGCTTCATCATTGTAATCAATTTTTTGCAGTTAAAATATGTTGTACATTTGAAAAATATGCAAAACCACATATGATACCACCCTAATAATTGAAACTTATTTAAGGATAAATCAGTTTGGCTTATAGTATTTTCTTTATTACTATTCATGATAACAAATTTCTCTATTTATAGATTCATTTTTTGCTAATTATTTTTTATAATTTTAATTTTTTATTCATTTAAATTATCATTTTATTTAATTACTAGCCGCCTTTGGCGACCAGTCGGTTCGCCAGTATTAGTGCTCGCAAAAATTTTCATATAATATTTTATGTAGCTGTGTCTCATAACAGGTTTTTCATCAAAATATTTTTAAACCAAACAAATTTTGATTCATTTAGAGTATTATTTAGTATTATTTTCATCAGATGTTCTGTTCATTGTACTATTCAACTTTCTCTTTCTATCCGAGCAATGATCGTCCCGGAATTGATATTTTACTTAAATGGTGGAGAGAAATGTCTAAATTGCTTCGTTTTTATAGAATAATGAGATTGAAATTTTCATAAATGTAAACACACTAAACAATAAAGACACAATTAGTTTTCAAAGTTTAAAAACAGCTTGGAAAATGCCGCGCACAGAGGAAATAATATTGAAACACACACATCCTTCTTTTCTTTTCTTCTTTTTTTTTCTTCACTAATTTTGTTTCTACAAACCCTATTTTCACTTTGTTATTCTTTTTTTTTTCTTCCCTCCCCAAATTTTATTTTGAGCAGGCATAGATTAAATATCCATACAGACTAATAATAAAAGCAGCTATTTTCTTTCTTTTTTAAATATCCCGTTATCTATGAATGAAAACCTACTGACTTCGCGCATAATTTATTACTTCCTGCTATCTTAGTCAGTTGGGTGGGGGATGGAATGGATTTTTGGCGGGAAAGTAAGAAAAGTGTCGTTTTAACTATTTTCCTCGCAGTTTCTTTCATTTTTTCTCTCCATAAGAACCATCCTCGTGTCTTAACGAAAATATTTTTAAAAAAATTAGCCGAATCGGTCGAGCCGTTCTCTAGTTTTGCGCTTAGCAACGCATTTCGAGCCTCATTTTTATTAATATAGATTAGCTTAATATCATTAATAATATTTTTTTAAAAAAATAATTTCTTGTATTTTAAAGTATTTATAGTAAAAATCAACATTATCTAAAGGACAATCTAAAAGGACAAAAATGTTGACAAAATGTCGACAAAAATGGTGCTTATATTTGTCTTCCAATTTTGCATTTAATTACCGTCAATGGTAATTAATTTGCAATATTTCAATAACTACAATCCTTTGCAATTAAATGTGCATTTTTTCTAGATATTATTGTTCTTATTTTCCGCTGCATTTACTTTTAAAATACACTCTAATGTTTATTTTTGCAAAGATGCACTTCAAAATGCACATGCATTCTTAAAAAAATATTCTGCATATGTCTTTCTCCTTTAAGAATTTACAGGAAGGACATTGTAAATGACCGGAATGCATTGGTTGGCGGTAAATTTCTGTCGCCCCGCATGCATGAATGTAAAACAGGAAGTAGCTTATGGCACACACTTTGATTTATAGGCACGTACAAATGAACGAAGACGGCACAAACTTTTTGACGGGAAAGAGACTGCTTCAAAGTGAAGCGCAGATTTCGCCGAATGATGAATGGGTAAAAGTCGCGATACAGCCGTGAAACGTTATTGGATACTTTTATCTAGAAATTTCCATCTTTTAAGGATCAACCCCGAGTTTGTCTCTCTTAGGCTGTCAGAAAGAGAGCTGCGAACTGATTTATTTATGGTATAATCGAATAAGTTCCAACTCGATTACTCTTGCCCATTTCAATGGTGGACAGGAATTATTGTTTAAAACAAGATAAAATTTATGTTTTTGAATTTGAGGAACCAAACTGATATAAATTTTAATGAATTAAATATTTTAATATTAATTAAATCCAAGCATCAAAGATCTGAAATAAAATTCATGTGGTTATTTGAATTCAATGCGTGTGGTTATTTTACTAAAGAGATCAGATTCTTTAAGGCATATAGTTTTATATTAAATTTTGTGAATAAGGGAAAAAATAAAATATAATGTAATTAAATTATTATTCTATTGTTCTATTATTTCTATTAGTATAATTAATAGAAATAATAAGAATTTTTTATGATTAACTGGAAGTAATCCATGTTTTATCGTATCAATGACATTTAATTAATTCGATCAAAAATTTCATAGTAGAATTGTACTTCCAATTTTTATCTCTATCTCGATCTATACAATGAGATTATCTCTTCCGGACAATTTTAATTCTAAAAACATTGTTTTCAGGCACAAAAATTTGCTTTTCTCAAAAAATAAAAAAATAACTAATTAAATTTATTGATTCTCAAAAACGTAATTATTTATATGGTTCTTTTTAAAAATGGATATTCAATTACTTTTAATTTTCATGACAGAATTAGCTGATTCATTAAAAAAAAGTGAATCGAGGTTGCTTTTGATAAACCGTTATTTTACTCAAAGATTATCTTTGCATTATCAAAACAGAGCCTTTGGATTCATCAGAAAATGGAAATAAAAACTATTGATTTTGGGGATATTAAATAAATCTTTAAAATACATAGTGATTACAAATAATAAATTCTTGATGATTAATAGTTATGCAAATATATTTTTAATATACCTTTAACGGTATTTAAAATTAAATATTTGTCAACATTATTAATGGCATTGAAATGTGACTATAGCAACAAATAATCTTGATATTTTTACATTAGATATACCATTAAACTAGATATTTTTTGGTTAAAGATTAATTAGGAACTGAACTATTTTGTAATGGTCAAACAGCCATTATCATATCAAAAATTTGGAAGAGATAAGTATTAATAAATATTAAAAAGAATGAAATCGTTCTCATCTTCAGAGAAGAACCATAAAAAAATTGTATTTTATTACATCATTATAGCAATAATGTTTAAGCATTTGTTTAAAATAAATATTAATTTTTTTAGTCTGTCATGCTCATGCTCTGTTAATTATTGCAGCTTGTGTCGTTCTTCTGTTATGATGTTATCAATCAGGGAATTATAGTGAATTCTTTTCATTTGCTTCTCCTATTTGACGAAAGTCTACTTAACATGTGTTATATGAAATTATTTTTCTTTTATAGGACTAAATCCTAAAAACAAAATCCATTTTTAAGAATAAAAAATTAAATAGTTTTAAAGAAATATCAGGTTATTGGTGAAGCGATTATGTTACTTATGTGTATCATCATTTCACCAATAACCTGACTATGCAATTATTTCATTGGTCATTCATGTATTTCATAAAAAAGACATAAATGAACTAATTCTAACATCCGTTGTTATGTTTTATGATGTAAAAGAAAGCTTTGTTTTAGAATTAATGTATAGATATGACTGGACATAGTTTTTTTCTAAAATTTAATAAACTGAATTTCATAGATTGAATTTTAAAACAGAAATTATACAAATAGAAATAACTGAAGGAAATTTATACTAAGTTATACTTGTTTATATTTAGTTGAGTAACTTTTAACGTTAATATTGGTAGTAAAGAGTTTTGTCAAGAAATGAGAAAATCTTATTTATTTAATAATGCTGCTATGATATAATAAAGATTATTTTTTTTCTTTTAATGTGGTTCTGATTACGATTTGTTCCTCACAAGTAACTTTTTAAAGACTTTTTTATACGTTAAATGAGTAACGTTCTCACCTATTCTTGGAAAATGCCGACAGTAAAATTTGGTGATATTATAGGCAATATCTGTACGAATTTGAAAAATGAAATAGTTCTAGATTTTTATAGATAAAAGCTTTATTGTTCTATAAAAACGATTGAAATTTTTTGACTTCAATATAAATGAACCATTGTCCATAAATCACTCAGTTTAAGTAAAACGTTCGTGAGATATGGAACATAAAATTATAACTTAAACGAGATATTTAAAACCAGATAAACTGTGTCAATACATAAATTTTCTCTTTACAGTTAAAAGTTCTCTTACAGTTGAATTATTTAAAATAAATTATTTCAAACCAGTTTGAATAACCTTAATGAGTTTAAGAGGTTAAAATATTTTATTCTGTAGATCGTTACTTAATTTAATTTATCCAAATTAAAAGATTGGTATTTTCACTTTGCTCATATTTTGTTTCATCTTATGTAGACATAGTTGGCATTTTTTGTAAAGCAAAGTAATAAATTTGTAGGATTATAGAATTAAAAAAAAATATCGATAATATGTCGGTCAATCAAGCAACTATATAAATTTTATTTTTTAATCTGTCTCCTAAAGACTAGATAATCCGTTTTATCGCAACGGTGTTTATAGATTTTTACGCCATACAATTTTTGTTTCGGTTATTAACCTATAAAAAATATTCAAAGAATCTAAATTAAGTTATGGAAATTGAGTTACAATAAGAAAAAATACTACGAATTTATATTGCCTGAAAATATTAAGAAGTATGATATAAATTCTAATTTATCATGAAAATGGTTGATAGATATATAACAAGAAAACTTTTTTTTTCATATTTAAAAATCTTATAAAAACAATCTACAATATTTTAATCCATTTAAATTCAAATGTGGAAAAAATTACTATATCTAGACTGGCGTGTTTCGTGATGCATTTTTGTTCTTTTAATAATAAAAAAATCTATTCAACGACAGTCTCTTCATCGATATTCTATATTTTGAAGACTTATTGGAAGTTTCGAGGCTTATTGAGTTTAAATAATTTAAATTCTCGTTACATAGATTTTTACCGGCACTCCTCCTGCAATGTAATCTCTATTGAATGGGAATATAAATTCTTTGCATTAGCCAAGACATTAAAAAGATTTATTTTTCTGTTTATTTTTAACAGTTCTTTTAAGAGTAAATTGATTTTCATATGCCAAAATGCTTTCTCTTCGCTATTTAATGTGGAACTTTCCTTCGACATACCAACTTATATAAGTTTTGAATATTTCTTACACTTAATGAGTTATATAGTTTATGCATATCAGGTGTCTTTTACTCCTCATTCTTGACTAGTGACTTTTAAATTGACACACTCATGGTGGCAATTCCTCAGAAGACTATTTAAAGGAATGCTATAATTCAAGTATTTATGTCAATGAGTGATAGCAATGGATTGTGGTATTTCTTTAAAAGATAATAAACTCGAATAAGATATAGTATATTATATATAGTAAATATTATATACAGTAGGTATATATATAATTTTTTATCTTAATATATGAAATTTCAGATATTTAAAACGGCTTTTTACAAATCAAAAATCTTTGATTTCATAAATTAAATTATAAATATTGTTATTTGAATAAAAATAAATAAAACTATGAATGTTCTGTTAAAGAAATAATGAAAAAGAAGGCTTCGCAGTATATATAATAAAAATAAAAAAATTCTATTCTTTATGTATAGTTAAATTTTAGACATCAATTTTTCACGAGCAATTAAACGATGACATTGTTCGCTAAGAACGCATTTTTAACAACGCATTTTTTTGTATTGGACATTCAATACTCTTCCTATCAATTGTATTTGAACAGATTGAGCAACTTACTTCAAACTAACTTCACGTTTTTTCTTATAAACGTGAAGTTTACTAAGCTATAAAACAGTTTACTAAGCTATAATTAAATCGAAAATTTCTGTAAAATTATATGCTAACAATTAATATATTTCAGTCTTTCCCCTCTAAATTTAAAAAAAAGTTTCCTTTTTTAAAATTAAACCTTATTCGTGTCGTTAATTAAAGACTGTTAAATACGGAGCGTGAATTAAACTCTCTGTTTCACCAACTTATAACTTTTGTCAGTGTTTTTGATACACTGTTTTTATAATACTATTGAAAATAACAGCATTTTTAAATTTTATTATTCAAGTTAATTTATTTAATTATTTGCAATTTCATCAAAAATAAATATTTAAAGGTAAATTCGACAACAACCTGACTTTAAATGACTTCTAATAATTTTTATTTCTCCCAAAAAATCTCACGATTAATGGTTTTTTTCCTTGAAACAAAATATAAATTCTGCTATTTTACATATTTCTTTTCTGTAACTTTTCTTCCCAGGAGGATTTCGATAAGATTTATTGTAACGTCCCATCGATTTTGCTTTGCATATGGAGAAAAGAAAGGTATGCGAAAAATATTCCCTGTAAAGAAACTATTATGCATAGTTTTGCTTTCTATTCTCTCCTCTTTTTCTTTCTTTTTATGCAATATTTCATGTGGTCAATTTTGAAAAATTATTTTCTATTTTTCTCCCTTTTTTACGATGAAAAAGAAGAAGAAGAAGAAGAAAAAAAAAGAGCAAACTAAAGAAAAGAAGGGAAAAAAATCAAATGCTTTACTGTTAATCATTACAGGGAATCTTCTTAGGGAATTTTCAAAAGTGTGTGTGTGTAACTAAAGCATTTCTGTAACTATTTTATTTATTTCCTCCTTATCCCCGACTGTTTTTCTGAATCTTTTTCTCTTTTTGATTTTCATTAGTTTGTAATATACTATCTATCTATTCGTATTTTTGTTATGAAATGCTACTTAACAAAAGGGAATGGATAAAGTCTACTTTAAAATACAATATTTAAAAAAAAACCGGTGAATATAGGTGACATTTATTTAACGATGCTTATCTGCACTGTCCGTGAGTACGTAACCTGGAATTATGTTTGCAAAAAATAAGAGATTCTGATCAAGAAATATCAGGAAAGAGTTTTCTTGACAAGTAATATATTTATACACAACGAGTCACTCCTTCTTTTCATACAATTTCCTATCAGCATTTCCATATCACTTTTACGAGTATTTCATAAAGACAAAATATATT
>JAOUZG010000635.1:2039580-2070496 GCA_026289955.1 Argiope argentata | reverse complement strand
TATATTATTAAATTGATTTCACTAGAAACTTTCAGGGCTTTCGAATTAAAATAAATTTACTTTTCTTTTTCTGACGATTTCTTGTCGCTTACACATCACGTGTACGTCTACTTTTCTTGACTGCCAACGAAACAAGAAATATTGTCTGTATAACTTTCAAAACAATAAGAATGCACTGTCATCTAGTTTTATATAGGGAAACTATTGTAATATCGACATGAAATAAACGCATAAATTTCAATTGAATAACTAAGAAATTTATCAGATTTTTAAAATCATTTCTTGATTTCCTTATTTAGTTTTTAAACTAAAATTCAATCTTTTCGCAAGATCCGGAACGATATTCAAACATAGAAATGCTCAGAAACCATGGACATCTTGAATTTATAATTAAAGCATTCTACATTTACACACATAGCAAAATATGCTTGAAAATATTTCAGATTATTTACCGTATTATAATTTTAATCTTATCATCCTTAAGGAAAAATGTTTCAAAAAATGCTGAAGGAGTTATTTTATTATTTATATCTGAAAATTTAAACACGATATTTTAGATTTCCGACGTGTAGTATCTTGTAGTTCTCACACTTAAGTTCACTTCATTAAGATCATGCGATCTAAAAACCTTTTCATTAGGTCTAAACGGACAGTATTTTGTACATGTTATTTAAATTTAGTTAGATTGAGCATTATGATTTCAGGCTTGCTTTCTGTAATAAAGCTCTCTCTACTGCTTTCAGTAGTGTACCCTTGCAGTATCTTTATTTCTCATTATCGCCTAAGGGTAGTATTTCCGACCTTTCAAGATGACATTTGCCTAGTTTACATTATAATTCGTATATTATTCCTAACCTGTGAAGTGAATTAATTCTGATTTTCATTTAACATCTGTGTAACAAAAAATCTGCAAACATTGCAGACCCAAATATATATATATATATACTGAAGTGAAAAAAGTCATGGGATATCAATATGCAAATATGCAGATAGCAATAGTATCGCAGCGAAAAAGTATAAATGCGCAGTTCGTTTTCCAGAGCTTTCATTTGTGTTCAAGTTATTCATGTGAACAGGTTATTCGTGATTTATGGCGGCACGACGAAAATTAACAGATTTTGAACGTGGAATGTTAGTTGGAGCTAGACGCATGGATCATTCCATTGCGGATATCGTTGGTGAATTCAATATTCAGAGATCCACAGTATCAAGAGTGTGCCGAGAGTATGAAATTTCAGGCATCCCATCCCATCATGGACAGCACAGTGGGCGACCACCTGCACTTAACGACCGAGACTGCCGACGTCTGTGTAGAATGGTCAATGTTAATAGACACGCAACACTTCGTCAAATAACTGCATGAATCAATTTGGGACGTACGAGGGACGTGTCCGCTAGGACTGTGCGGCGAAATTTGTCTTCCTTGGGCTATGACAGCAGAAGACCGACTCGAGTGTCTTTACTGACACGACGACATCGCCTGCAGCGACTCTCTTGGGCTCATGAGCATATCGACTGGTTCATAGACCAGTGGAAAATCGTGGTGTGGTCAGATGAGTCACGCTTTCAGTTGTTACGAGCTGATGGTAGAGTTCGAGTGTGGCGCAGACCCCACGAAGCCATGGACCCAAACTGTCAGCAAGACACTGTTCAAGCTTGTAGTGGCTGCATAAGGGTGTGGGCTGTTTTTACATGGCATGGACTCGGTCCTCTAGTTCAACTGAACCGATCATTGACTGGAAATGGTTATGTGCAGCTGCAGATCACTTGCAGCATTTCATGGACTTTACGTACCCACACAACGATGGGATTTTTATAGATGACAATGCGCCATGTCACCGGGCCAGAACTGTTCGCGATTGGTTTGAAGAACATTCCGGACAATTCCAGTGCCTGATCTGGCCACCTAGATCGCCCGATATGAATCCCATCAAACATTTATGGGACATCGTCGAAAAGTCCGTTCGTGCCCAAACTCCTGCATCATCCACACTTTCACAATTATGGACGTCTATACAGACAGCATGGCTCAATATTCCTGCAGAAGACTTCCAGCGACTTGTGGACTCCATGACACGTCGAGTGGTTGCACATCGCCGGGCAAAAGGAGGACCGACACGATATTAACAGTCATACCATGACTTTTGTCACTTCAGTATATATATATATGCAATAATCCTTTCTTTTTATTTCGTTTTCTGAAAGCAAAAAGAGTGTTGTGTTACGCCCCCCTTTGTATTGATAAATAAAATACAAAAAGAAAGCAAAACTTAAAATTCATACGAATATTTATAAGTTTTTTTTAATTTCAAGCAAAGTATATAATCAAAACATTGATACAATATTTAAAACTTTCAAAATTAAATAATATGGAACATGCAAATTTATACATAATGTCAATCGCTTTATTTAAAATAAGATGCAAGTTAAATTCTAATAAAAATATTCTAAAATCAAATTTTAATTGGGATTTAAATATTCTTCAACTTATCTAAACTATAACCATTCGACTTTTTTCTATCATAAAATTAAAGTAACTTACTTTGTAAGCATTAGTTTTATCTTAATAGAAATATGTGAAAGTGGATTCTTTTGCTTGCCGTAGATAAACTATTTTTGAATGTTTTTTTGCTTTAAAACAAGCGACTTTTGGAAGATCAGTACCATTATGTATATGAAGAAAAATAGTCCAATAAGGATTTTTACTTCCGTATATTTTGGTTGAAAATGTTTTTAAAAGTGTTTGACTTTGGAAGCTGCAATGAAAGCTAATGCATCATTTTTCCTAAACATATTCATAAAAGTCTTCCTTAAAATTAATAGCATTTTGTTTGTTTTTTGTGACGACATGCCATTATCTTCACAAAAGGCTGTCTCCTGTAAAAATATGAAGCTGTTTTTTTTTTCTCATTTATCTGTAATAGAAAAACTTTTCAGTTTTATTCTGACAGAATTGAAAGCAATTTCTAAAGGTATAAATGGAGACGTGTTTCCTAGAAGTAAACAATCATAAAGCATTAATGATTTTTACTTATCCAAATATGAGAGTGTTTACATCAATGCATAATGCATTTGGAAATGGGACATTTCAAATTTAGCTCCATTTTCAGAAGAAGATAAAAAATACACATATTTCATCGTCTGACAAATTCTGTCAGATAATTTAGGTATCATAAATAACATTACTTTTAATTCTATGTCTACACCTTTCTTCCCCAATTAATTTTCATTCAAAAGAAATGTAATAAGTCCTCTAGAGAGCACTCATGTATTAAAATTTACACACAATAATAATTTACAAACATAATAAAAAAATAAAGGTTCCTTTTCAGGATATCTATATTCTTAAATTTTTTAATAAATATTAATTTCCATAATAGTTGTGATATTTTCTATAGAAGGATTCATCTTTTAATTACTTTTTAAAATTATAACAAAATACGAATTATTTATAATAAAAATAAATACTGAATTTCATATATAAATATTAATTTCCATAAATAAATATTTTATTCCAATATATAAATATATAAATTATAAATTTCATTTAATATTTATGTTGAAATAAATCCTTTTTTAGAAAGGGTGTACAAATATTTTTTTCAGTAATCGCGTTTAAATACTTGCAGCTTTTTAGATAGCCGTATATGGATGTTAAGAATAAATAAAACAAACATTGGTATCTCTATTAAATATCTATATTCAAGAATAAAATAGAGTACCTTTATTATAAGGATTTTTGAAAAGATACAAGATTTCTGAAAAAATAAATTTAAGCTTTTATCTAGTTTCTAAAATACAAAAGAATGAAATATTAACTATTTTTTGAATGAAAGTTTCTCTCCGAAAATAAATATTAGAGTTCTGATAATTATTTTGAGCAAACGAACAAAAATTAATTTTTCTATCTTTATTAAAAGTTCACGAAACGTATTACACTTCAAAATATTTGGAAGAAGGGAAAATGATGTAAATAAAAAAATACTTATACCTTTAAATGAACTGCTAAAATTATATTCTAAATACTATAAATGTAATTAGTTTATACATTTTCGCATACATTTATAACTTTGAAGTTTTAATATTATTAAATAAATTTTCTACTAAGAGATTTCTTAGATTTGAAGAAAATTCTCTAAATTTTGTTAAAGGGAGATATTTTTTTAACTCTATTATAATAATGAAGCATGCCATAGATATTTAATTTAAAATATTTTAAGAAAAGGTGGGAATGACTTTGGTAAATGAGAAAACTCCTATAATTTATTTGACACATTAGTAATGGAATATTTTCAATATTTCAATTATTTCTTGATACAGTAATAATAAATATAGATAGTTTGTCAAAAATGGAATAGTTTAAAATTATTTTTTAACTATGCAATTTAGAAAATTCGTTTATAAAATTGTTTGTTTAAAATTTAAAAAGCTAATTAAAGGGATACATATTTTATAATTAAAAAAGATCTTTTGTGTTATTCAATGAAAAGTTTTGATTTCTGCATTTCAGATTCAAATTCTATTTTTTAGGTTGAAAAAGTAATAAGCTAAATTTAGAATTTTTATTGCTTAAAATTATCAAGAATATTGAGAGACGTCTGTAATTTGCTTCTGTCTTCAGTTTCTGTTTCTCTTATTCTCACTCTTATTTGTTTCTTCAATTTATACCATGTTTTTCATCAAGTATTTATTTGCCCTCTTTTTTTTTTTCTTATTTCAGGGCAAATTTTTAAATGAATAAATAGAATAAAGAAAAAAAAACTGCTTCTTCGATTAATTGTTTATTCCAAGTCTTTTTCCATGCAAGCGTAGGAATAAAAGTATAATTGTAACAAATATAATCTGTGTTGCAGGAAAAAATTTCTATATCCTCTTAAAATTTATTATTCCTTTTCTAGTTTTAATAAAATAGCAAGTAAGTTAATGTATGCGTTAGCTAAAAATTTAATAATTAAAATTTCTTTTCAGAGAAATTTCAAGAAAAAAATGATAATCATTTTATTCAATAAAGTAGCTCATTGTATAAAAAGGATGCTAATTATTACAATGCACAATGACTTCTATAAGCAGAATGCTATAAAACTTTCTTTATAGTAAATTTGATATAGATGATTTATAACTTTAAACATTTAAGCATTTTTTCATTCCTTGTTTATTTTCTGATTTTCAATTTAATTATCCGAATTTTATGTGTTCAGAACCAAACCAAATTTTATAACCACATGTCTGGCCTACTGATTTTTTAATGTCTTTTATAATCGATTTATCGAGGAATTTGCTTTTATCGCTTTAAACATAATAAAAAGGCATATATGAATGGAATAATGAATCTCTAAGGCAAATGTGTACCCATGAATAAATTAATTACATTTTATCAGTTTCAAATCAACAAAATTTTAATCTAGTAGAATTAAACATATAAATTTTTGGAATTATTTTTACTTTTATTCTAAAGGGTGTAGAAAATCGTTTGAAAAATTTAAGTTAAAAAAATTCCAGTCCCAGATAACAACATATGTAAAAATACACACACTTTATTTTAAAATTATACTCCTGAATGATGATATTCTAATTTAAAAAGCAATGTATTAACCTTTACTGTAAAACTTTTGACCGTAGAATAATGTAATTAAGTCATATAAAAGAATTTCAATTATCTTTAACAAAAAATTTATCTTTAGTTTCATTTTAATCAACCGAATGTGGCAGAGGAAACAAAAAAAATTCCTTATTATTCTATAACATTTGTAAGAAAATAATTCTTTTCACAAGACAAACAAATTATTTTACTTAATAGTTTAATTTCTTTTCCTTAGTAAGTTAAATAATGGAAGCAAAATTGATTAGCATCCAAATTATTTTAATAACTAAATTTCATAAAAATTCTTGTTACTGAATGCCCGAAAAATCATACTTTATCATTCTTTCATGTTTAAAAAAAATGGTGCATTTTTCTCTCTATTAATTATATTATATTATTGTATTAATTTTATGACAGTTGAAAAAATAAGCTGTAATTAAACATGAATTGCATTATTCAGGTATATTTTGTTCGAAAATCTCAAACAATTCAAGAATAAGAAAAAAATTAAAAGCAAAATCAGTAATTTTCTGCTCAGTTTATATTCTAAGATGTATTTTTATGCGAAATTCAATTTTTATTTTGGATTTATTTTGTATAAATCTGTAAATATTGAATGGAGTAAATTGAAAATAGAAAAAAAAATACAGATTAAAAATATCGAATAACGAATAGAAAATGAAAAATGAAATACGACATGTAACATTGTTGTTATGAAACTTACTTAAACTATTGAACATTAAAACTGTTTCTTTTTTTTCAAAGCTCAGGCGTTAAATTTTTGCTTATACAATACTTTTAGAGAAAAGTCCGCTTTTGAAGATTTTTTAAATTTTTTTTAAAATTTTTCAAAATATTTTCCGTCTTTAACAGTTTTACGAATTAATTTGCTATGAAACTTTATCTTCATTTGAAAACTTTTTTTTAATTAAAAAATACATCCCAGAATTTTAAAAAGCTTGAAAAAAAAAAGGGTTCCAGTGTGTGTTTTTTAAATCTTATTTCTCTTATGATCTCCGGTAGTCCTCATAATCTTCAAAGTTGTGAAATATTTATAAGCTTTTTTTTATCTGTCGATACATTTTTATAGCCTTTCACGTTGTTTTTATCTCTTATACGTGATTCCTTACAAACAACAATCAAATCTAAGCAACTGATTTCAAAGAAAAAGAATTTAAAATTTAATGTTAGCTTAATTTTGTAATATACTATTATTTATCTGACTTTTAACGGTGGTAAATCAATATTCTTTGCCTTTAAATCAATAAACTGAATAAAATTTTTAAATGCAATGAGAATAAAAGACCTTATTCATTTTTATGAAGCAATCAATTTTAATAGAAATAATACCAATCTTATTTTAAAGTATGAATCAAAGCAATTTTATAATGCTTCTACTAATAATTTCCACTAATTTACAAGTTTATCAATAATAATTTACATAATTTACAAGTCTGCCACTAATAATTTCTTTGTTGCTTTGAATTTGTTCTAGTAACCTTGTTCAGAAATTCAGAATAGCTAGGTTTTTTTTTTAAAAAAGGACTTTCAACATTCGTTTCAAAACTGCTTTAACATATTTACACAATGGCATAAGCTTGAAGTATATAGCTTGTATATAGTCGTTGATTCTTCTGAAATGTATTCAAAAGTACAACAGTGGGAAACACAAATGAAATCTAGAACGTTTATTGAAAAACTGAATTTCTTTACGAATTAAATAACTAAGCATCTTTTAATTATTCTAAACGATATAAATTGAGTAATATCTTTATATGAATTATTTATTTCCTCTAATATTGTTTTAATAAAACATTATTATTCATGAAAAATGTATTTTATTAATCCAAAAAAAGAAATTCGACTTATTTTGTAATATTGTATTATTATTGTAATTTATGTGTATTTCACATTACTTTTAAGTAGAGTTATACAAAGTATTTTACACATCATTTACCTATATATCCCTTTTTAATATCTCGAAATGACCCAGTATTTCATGCATACTTTTATCAAACAATAGTTCAAATTTTAAGATAGTTTAAACATGAAAAGTTTAAACATGAAAAGTTAAAAGTTATTTTGAAAAGCGCAAAAATATCGATGCTATGGATTTACTTATTTATACATTTATTGCAATATTAGTTAACTTAATTATTCTGTATAAATATCAGTTTGAACAGAAAATGTCGGAATAATACTTTTTCTCTGTAATATGAAATTAAAAAAGTATGGAAGAGTAAAACAGAAATAACGAAATTAATTCGAGGAAGTACATATTTTCTAGCCGTTATTGTTTTTATTTTCAAATAATGTAGACATATGATTTGCCAAAGATGTGTGTAATTTATGATTTTGTTGATCAATATTTATTCTGTATCATTTAAGAAGCTTTATTTTCATTTTGTGGAAGTTAAAAAGATCGTTGTTCCAAAGCCTCCTTTCAATAAAAGAACCAGAATAAAATCAGTATTACAGTAATGGCCGAAACACATATATGTACACAGAATGTACAGCAATGGCAAAACATATACATGTGCACGCAATATACAGCAATGTCCGAAACACTTAAATGTAAACACAATGCACAGCAATGGCCGAAACACAATGTACAGCAGTGACCGAAATACAAATATGCACACGCAACGTACAGCAATGACCTAAACACATGTATGTAAACACAATATACAGCTACGACCTAACACACATATAGAATGCAAGAATTAATATAGAATTAGAATAATATCAATATTACAGAAAAGGCCAAACACACATATATAGAGATTTATGTGCATAATGGCCTAAGCACACATATATATGAATGTGTGTGTGTGTATTCAAACGTCATGTTTTTCTGAATTTACAGTCACAGAATTCCTGTTTACAGAAAATCAACGGAATATGTTCTCGAATAATTAATTTGTAATTAAAAAATAAATTTGTGAAAAATAATTAAATTGAATTTAAAATAATTGTGATGTGTAAAATAAAAAAATAAACTTGTATAATCAAGTGATTAATACAATGTAATTGGAAATGTCGGAAGTTAAAGACATTTATAAAAATATAAATTTGTTTATTTTATTTACTACTTTTAGTTAATTACAGGTCTCAAAACATAAGCCTCTAAGTATTCTAAATTATCCATAATTTGACAGTAAATTAGATTATACATTACATTTAAAATTCTCGGACTGAATAAACTGTTTCACGTAAAACAAATATAAATGATGCACTTTAAGTAAATGCATAAGTAATTAGAAAATATTTAATAAGAAATCTAATGAAATTCTAATTTTCATTTCAATTGATTGTAACTGAGGAAAATAAAATTCTATTTATTTATTATAATTCACTGCTATTTATTGGAAGTATGAAATAAAGCTTTATAAAACACTTATCAAATATTTTCAAAACCTCAATATTAAAAAAGTTTCTTTCCACCGCTATTAATTAGAAAAATGAAATAAAGCCTTATAAAACATTTATCAATTCATTTCAAAACCTCAATATTAAAAAAAATATATCTCGTATCACCGCTATTAATTATAAAAAAAATCCTCATAAAACACTTATTAAATCATCAGATAATTTCAAAATCTCAATATTAAAAAAGTATTTCGCATCACCGCTATTAATTAGAAGTATGAAATAAATTCCTTATAAAACCTTTATTAAATTATCAAATAATTTCAGAACCTCAAAATTAGAAAAAAATATTTCGTATCCAAAAAGTATAGTGTGTAACATAAAAAAATATTATTGAAATTTTGATAAATATTTAAAAATTAAAAATAATCCTTACTTTCGGGAAAATTTCAATTATGAACTCAAAAAAAACATTCTTTACTATGAGATATGGAAGACTTTTTTCTTCTATTTCATGTTCTTGAATTTATTTTATAAATTGTACTCAGCTTTAAAGTAGACGTATATTAATTGTTATACAGGTCGCATATTGAATATTCAATTCGCCTTATATGGGACGAAAGCTGCGGCGAATCATTTTACTGCAAGCAATTCAGATTACGGCGGCAGAAAATTCTCATATATCATTATCCGTTTTGAAGATATTATGGTCTCCGGAAGATTAATTTGGTTTACAGTTCGGGCGCAGCAGCGGATAAACTGCTTCCGCTCTGAGGAAAATTACACTCAAAGCATCTCCTTTGTCTGGATTAAAGGCTCGTTTTCACGCTCTATTCCAACCCGAGAGCAGAAATCTGGAATTCTTGTGCAATATTAGCCGAAGTTATTGCAATTTATTATTCGGAAATTGGAAGAGTGTTGGCTTTATTTGAAAAGGAATTCATACAGATATTATTCATATAGTTCTTTATCATAAATGTTTTTAATTAAACATAATCAAAATGCATATTTTAATTACTTTATTATTTTTTTTATTTTTTTCTTTTTTATGTTAGTTGAAATTTTTTTTCTGAAATTCAATAATTCCCGTCATGGTCAAATATATTATTTAATTGTAGCTAATCAGTCACTAACATTGTTATGATAGATATTAATTATCACTATGCTCGTAGTATAATTCTTTATTCATTTATGGTTAAAATTGTCATTTTAGTTTCTTTTTTTTAAAAGAATTTCATTATGTATGTATATTTTTTACAATGAAAAATTGTTTTTTTACTTTTTTTAACTTTAAGTTTAATTCTTGTAATAATTATCTATTTATCTGAATTAATTATTTTCTAAGATAAAAAAAATCCAAAGTCAAATATGAATCAAAATTTAAGCATCTTTCTTTCTTTTGCAAGAATACTTATAAAAGTCCCTAATTTTTGAATTCTGACTTTATTTTAAAAGCATGAGTCAGACAGACTTATCAGAATTTAGATTCAGGTTTCGAATTTTAACTCGTCGAACGGGGAATAAAATTAGGAGATTTATCATCATTAACTCTGGGAAGTATTTTTTTTTTTCAATTCTCAGGTTCTTGAGGAAAATTTTAATTTTAAAAGATGCGTTCAATTTTAATTTTTACTATTATATAATTTTATTTATAAAATTTTCTCTTTCTATAAAATTAGTAACCGATATTTGATTTCAAATTATATGCACATTATTCGCCGTAATTTTAAGAATATTTTTATATTGTATAACAGGCAGAAGTGGTGCAGAAGAAGAGGGTATCTATTTTTCAGTGAAAGAGAATTATTTATCAAACACTTGGGCATGCTTTTTGATACATTTTACACAAATTAATAATTAAATGATAATGAATATCCCAATACAATAAAACGGGATTAGTTTAAGCCAATACATTACAAAAATTACTATTAATATCAAAATCTATATTGTTATAAATTATCGAAATTGCTTTAAATAATACTAATTTAAATAATCTTTAAATAATCATAGAAAAACACTATAACAAGAATTGTCTACTTTTATAAACTATGAATAAAGAAAGATGCGAATTATTAATAACGCAGAGTTTTTAAATTTGCAAAAATAGTTAATATAACATTTTGTTATCAAATTCTCAAACAAAAACACTGAACACTTTATGAAATACTTTTAATAGATAAATTAAATATTTATATATCTGGACTGCAAATTGTAAAATTAATTTGTAGCAAAATAAATTTAGATTCGTTAATTTTTTTATTTAAATTTTTAATTTTTGCATTGTTTTTCCTCAGAATTTTAGAGGAAGTTTTAATTGTGACATTTTTATTTTCTGATTTCGTGGATTACATAGATCAGCGAACTGATTAAAGGCATCATTTGATATTACTTCAACTTATTGATGAATAGCTTAATTTTATAATAAATACTGCATATAAACCTATCTAATTTAGTAGCACAGGAAATAATATATAATTAGAAAAATTCGGCTTAAAATAAACGATTATGCTATTCTATTAATTATCTTAGTTGAATTGCTAAAAAATTCCACATTGTTTATTTTTAGCATTGTTCTATACGTTATAAGTATTTAATAAACTAGTTTCGGTTACTGAATTCGAGATTGTTTGTTTCTTAGCAATAATCAATACCTTATGAATTAATAACAATTAACCGAACAGAATATTTTTTTTAAAAAAGAAAAACTCTTCTTGCAAAATAATACTTGAAGAAAAGAATAATTCATTCTTCTTGAAAATAAATATAATTAATAGAGAATTAAAAATTCAATTAACTACACTTTATTTATACAACTGATAATTTAAGTACTGTTATTAAATCGGAAACTCAATGATTCAAAAATAACTTAAAACCAAAGAACTACTACAGCATCATTTTCTGATAAATAGCATTTTTAATTTTATTAAGCTCGTTACTATGTACTATTCATTAATTTCCTCATCTCGATCATTTATAACCAGTTATATTTTGATATTCTTCTTTAATGCTACATTTGGACATTCATTTGGGCACAAGCCTGATCATCAAATCTCTTTTACCATGATATAATGTTTCGAAAACTGCCTTTAGGAACATGAAATAAAATCTTTTATTTCGTGTTTAGTCGACAATGCTCCGTTTACAATAGACATTGGACCGAGAAATTCCTCATAAATATCCCTAGGAACGGGTTCTGAATGGGAAACCCCTTTTTCAGCTTTTCGATGATATTGTTGTGATGATAGAAGCATCCGAATGCCCGTTCAATTTTCCGCGTTATTATTATGGAATGGATAGCCGGCGACTTCGAATCATCGTTTCCCCCCTTTTATTCTCAAGTTTGAAAAACGTCTTTCAAAATGAATTTATCATGAGTTCTAGAAAGACATGGTTGGGATATATTGCAATATTATTCATTTTAGCAGATGGAATATTATTTTCTTCACACTGGGATAAAGACACATTTGTCTTTATTTTATACCAGAACTTTTCTAAAGTTTACAATGCAATTTAGAATTAATTTTATAAGTTTCTACTTAGATTTTTACTGTTATGTTTCGTCACATTTATGCAGTTCGTTCAAAAATGCATCAAAATATACATTTTTTAAGTTTTAAATTTTGTTTTTTTCAATATTTGAAATAGCATAAACACTCAAGCAAAGACTTCAGTAATCAAATATTCTACGAATATTTATTGTGTGTTGGTATTCTTTTCTTCTAAATTATAATTCAGGACTGTAAATGTACTAAAATTGAAAAACTTAGATACTTTTTAATAAAAATTTTCTGAGGAAGAGATTATTTCAAGATGACTTTCTTAAATACTTTTTCTAGCAAATGTCTAGGAATCTGAAAAAGAAGAATATGAAATAGTATCAATAACATGAAATGTTAACCTCTATTCATTCAATTAGAGCTCAGATCTTCAGGATGGAATATCTTTTAACTATGAAATCTCCTTCCATTTTTTTATTTTATAAAATAATTATCAATAAAGAATAAATAGAAAGATATTTTATAAATCTGATTTAGTATTTTAATTTTTATTGAATAATTGACAACTCGATTACAACTTTCACAACTATCTTTTATTTTTTTATGACTTAATTGTTCATCAATAGGTTCAAACTGATATATTAATTGTTATTTTTTGATTTTCTTTGTCGGTTTGCCATTAAACAAAAAAAAACCGATGAATCAAAAATGAAATAATTTGATTTTACTTTCAGTGTGTTTCTTCCATCGGTTTCAAAGTAAAGAATCATCATATGGAAGAACTGGATAATTATTTTCTTCTTTTATTCACTTTTTTTTGCTGCTACTATTTATTGCGGATCAGGAATTACAGAACCGGTAAATTTGAATGTTAGCATATTTATAAAATTTGACAAACAAATGTTTTATTGGTAGTATAATCTGTAGTTTTTGAAAATTAAGTTAATAGCTGAAACTGTTCATATGCAAACTTTTTAACCTTGATATTCCAGAACTAATGCAACGTCAAGAGGAAAATATTCTGAAAATTTTACAATGAAGCTACAGAATTTTCATGAAATATTAAAAGAGATTTCACATGATACTCTTTCAACATACTTGTTAAATTGTCTTAAGAAAAAAAACGCCTAGCAAAGGTATTTTCGTATATAACATAATGTTTTTTGTAGAATATCCTTCATGCCTTTCTAAAAAATAATAAGAGAATTTAAACTGAAATTGACTAAATAAATAAAAGTGAGATGTAGAAATCCGTCAGCATCGACTTCAATTCTTGGTTCTTTGATAGCTCTTGGAATTGCAATTTCACTCCGAAATAAATTTAAAATGGAAAACCTTCGAAATATCTTTTCTGATATTGGTCAGGAGCTAAAGATAGACTGTGAAGTCTTGTGAAGAAGTTTCCAGAAGTTCTTTGATTTGCTTGGAAGATTTGACTGTATAAAATGTGTTCAAAGGCTTATTTACTTCCTTTTTTTTTTCAAACTAAACATAGTTTTGGAAATTGATACTTCTAGTAGAAAAAAATTTTTGGGATTGCTTTTGTTTTGAAATTATTCTATCATTGAGTAATATTGTAAATATTTAGCTCAAATGATGATTCTACTTATGAAAACCTATTTATTAGGATTTGTGTTTGATCAGTACTTAGTTTTAATGATTCACTGATGTGCTTAATTTGTACTACTATTTTCCATAACTTTTTTTTATTTCTAGAAAAATCCATTCCAATAAATTTTCGGAAATGCTTAGTAGCTCAAGCATTGATCATATCACTTTTGACTGGATGTGCTTATTGATTTAAACTATGCAAAAACAAACTTTCTCAAATGGAATTACTATAATAGTGCATGATTTAAAGTCAATCAATTTTGTCATCAGTATAAACTATTGTTCTATTTTTGAAAATATTATGATTTGTTTTTGCTCAGTATTTATCAATTTTGATGATTCCCTGAACCGTCGCGTTGCTGCTATTATTTGCAAGATATTTTTTTTTAATTCTTAGGAACAGTGACGATTTTCTTTTGATACTCTAGATCCTTATATTTGAAGAGTTTTTTTTTTCATGAGATGAAAAATTTGTCAATAAACATTCAGTATCATTTAATTAAGTATGAGTATATTATTATTTAAATACGCCGGCGTCTTGCCACAGAGGTAGCGCGTCTTCTTCGTCATCTGGGCATCTCGGGTTGGAGTCTTTGTTCCAGTCCCATGCATGATTGTTCTTTTGTGTACAATCTATGAGATGTATGAATAGACTCCCCTGTAAAAAGGGGTTGCACAAGCGATAGTAATGAGTGTGTAGCTAAGTCTGACTCTTGGCCCTTGTTGGCGCTAGTTCAAAAACAAGAGATGATCAATCACTTTAAAATCGCAGGCCGTCAACGCGCTTATCCATCGCAAGTGCCATTCGTAGCAGCAACAACATTATTTGTATACATTCAAGTATATTATCGTTTAAATAGTACAAACAAAGGGCAGCTGGGATGCTTGAACATGTCCCAACACTTTTTATCTTCTATATACATATAAACATTCATGTTATATATATATATATATATATATATATATATATATATATATAAGGTTTTTGTATGTTATTACGCATTATATATGATATATAATATAGTTATTGAAAAGCTTATTTTAAAACATATAAATATTTTATTCGGAAATAGCCCCGGCAGTGTATACGGCAGGATAAATATGTAAGTCTATTTATAATTCTGAAAATCAGAAGAAAATGCAATTATAAAATTTAAGTAAAGTACAGAAGGTTTCTATTATACTCCAGCTATTTAAATATTTATAGAACATAATATATTCGCATTTGTATTCGCCTTACTGATGCGGTAGAAAGATGAAAATATTTAATTAAACTAGTAGTCAGAATATGCGTTTTATTCAAATTTCATTTAAATACTGAATATTTATTTCCTACCAGGAAAGAACTTGAAAGGTTTCGCTAATTTAAATATTAATGCTTTCTAAAATTTTATTACCACAAAAATGGATTGGATTTGGGGTATAATGAAACTAAAATTTGTCTGCGCTATAGTATACATTATGTGGCATTAACTAGCATAATTCTGATTTCCAATGCATAGAGGTACGTTTAATCATTACATTAATATTTAAAAACGCATTTTGCTTTTCATGTAACTATTGGTTACAGTTTCTTTTAGTTCGAAACAGATAAAAAAATTAATGAACAGTCAAATAATTTTACATCTCAGATTTTAATTTTCATCATAAATTCATTCTATGATTATTGCTTTTTGAATAACAACATCGTGAACATCAGGCAGCCTAATTTAAATACATATGAAATAAATTAGCTGCAGAAAAGAAGTCACTTAATGACACATTTCTACTCTTTTAAGTTTTATTTCTCTTTTAAGTTTCAATTTATATGTATATATATCTTTATTAATTGATTAATTGGATTTTATTGGTACAAGAGTCATGATTTGACCATGCTACTCCAAACACATTAATTGCAAAATCTTAATATATTTAAAATAATTGATAAACACTAATTAATTAATAACCTAGTCATAAGAACTAGTTCTGTTATCTCGGTTGTAATTTTATATGAAAGTTCCAATCCCTAAACTAGTGATTGAAGATAGTACATCTTCACTATTAGAAATTCCACGAATGCTCATTCTCTCGCTATATTCTATGTCAGGAAAGATAATTGCAAACAATCATGCTGTTGTTGTTGTTACTTATAGCACTTATCATTGGACAAGCCTCGCTGATAAAAGCATCAGTAGATTTAAGCCGAAATGGGCGTCTCTTGTTTTCGAAGTGCCACTTAGGGTCAAGAGTACGACTTAGCTACACACTCATCACACTTTCACTTGCACAGGCCCTTTTTACAGGGGGGCACAGTCACACATCTCACAGAAGAACACCCATGCCGAACCGAGACTCGAACCCGGGACTCCCATAACACGAAGAATACGTGCTACCTCTGAAACAGAGAGCCAGCGGAAACAATTATTAATCATATAAAATATTTTAAGCAGAGTTTCCCCTTCAGAATAAAAAATAATTATAAATTTCCTTCATCTGATATCTTATTTTTTTCGATCTCTGCAAACTCTTTATTAATTTGGTGCATTGCATCATTATATAATATTTGCATACTCATAGATTTATAAAATTTCTGTTTAAATTATATAGGCTGATAAGAATTATTTAACATTTGTTTTTTATTCGCATCATTAAAAAAATTCTCGTTCCCACCAACAAACATATTACGTTTTTAACAAATTTTTTAGATATCAGCATCATCAGCCATTTTCTATTTCTTTCCGCACAGTACTTTTCAAAGCCAAATTCGAAAAAAATATTTAAAATTTCTTTCGTTATATTTTTTGCCCTTACATCTTGTAAAATCAGGGAAGTACCAAAAGACGAAAAAAAAGTTACATTATCTGTTTAGCATAGAACTCATCCTTAGAAT
Organism: Argiope argentata; assembly: GCA_026289955.1. Taxonomy (NCBI): domain Eukaryota; kingdom Metazoa; phylum Arthropoda; class Arachnida; order Araneae; family Araneidae; genus Argiope; species Argiope argentata. The sequence goes on along the minus strand of JAOUZG010000635.1, from coordinate 2,053,569 downwards.
TTCTGAAATAAATAAAAAATATTTGACAATTCTTCTTTCTCTTTTTTTCTTCACTCTTGACTGAACATCTCTAGACTTTCCTTGCGTACTCTTGCATACATAAGAAAATAAAATGTTAATATTCGGTTTTAATATTATTATGAAATAAAAAATCAAACCTTTCACTACGAAATCGTTTTTCGCGCTTGAAACTAGGTATGAAAAAGTGCCAATTATATTTCCTGATTTATACATAACCCTCCATCAGTATGTAGAAATATTTTATTCTTGAGTTTTTATGGAATTTTGAATTTAATTTATAAGCAAATTTAAATGAAAAAATTTAGTATATCAATGCTGTAATGTAATATATTGCGTCCAGAATTTTTTAGTGGAATTTCAATTGGGGAAAACATTTGCTATATAATATTACAAATGAATGCGCATAGGAAATCATCCATCTCAAAGCATTTTAATGATAAAAAGAAGATAAAAGATAAAAATGAAATCTGATATGCATATTTCAATGTATGATGTGAAAATGTAATTTCTTGAACGGCCAAACCCGCATGCTCGTGCAAGTTAAATTATGGTTTTATTCACTTTAATTATTTCTTTGAATTAGTGACTTTAGTGTCACAAACGATCCAAAAAACTTTGTCGCGCATTGATTGTTTAAAAAATTATTACGTGCTGCAAATGTCATTTTTCTAGGGATTTTTTTTTGGCGTAGTCATTAATTTATTATTATTTTTTAATTAGAGCTTTTGTAACGGAAATGGCAACTCGTTATTAAAAGTCGATTTTTTGAGATGCTATTACAGGTAATAAATTTTTATTTTCGCCAACGGATTTTTGTTGACTCCAAAAACCTCCTCCCAAAAACAACATCATGGTCTGACATAATATTTTTTATAATAGTATGTAATGTAAGATAAATACACAAATTATAGTAAAAATTAGTTTAAAAATGATTATGACTTACAGATTATTAGTCGAATAAATTTGAAATATTAGTTTTTTTTTTTGGGGGGGGGGGTTTCAAACGATTTGAATTTACTAATTTTAGTACTATTTTTTTATTTGTAAATACAAATATAATTTAATCTATGCTGGGTTCTTAATATGAAAACAGATTTATGCAATTAATTTTAAAAAGTAATTCAGACGTATGGGAATGAGAATATTAGACATTTTTCAATTTTTCACAAAGTCTATATTTTACAGCGCTCTTGACGTATGTTTTTCACAATTTTTGAATATATGAGTTTTTCGTATATGATTCTTTACCTTCGGATATATTAAATATTTCTTTTTCCTCTTACTGGGAAAGGTCGACTCAGTTTTCATTCCCTTCAGTGGGTCGATAAACTGAGAACCTAATCGGGACATATGCCCTGCACCTCAAGGCCCTGGGTCAAAAAAGAAGATATGGACACTGTAAGACTGATCCCACATGGGTTGTTGGGCCACTGAGAACAGTGTAGTATTAAATATTTCATTTATTTGTTTGGGGCTCAAGAGTATATTCATTTCGTATCCTCTGTTTTAGCAGAAAATTTACATAAAAACCTAAAGAATAATTGACGAATTCCTTCAAGAGGTGTTTTTTATCCAGATAATGGCCATTTTAAGTTTTTCTCTCAAAAAAGAACTTTTAATTTATATCGGCAATATTTTAAAAGAATATCTTTCCAGCTTGGTCAATTGGACTGAACTTTAGATTTTTTGTTGGAAATAAAAACTGAAAGCATAGTTTTTGAAATTTGTTTTTTTACTATATTTATAAACTTTATTTAACATAATTTAACCTCAAGACAGAATTATGGTAAATGAATTTGCATATTCCCCATGATTAATAATAAGTATTTAAACATATTAGAAAAAAATTCATATTCTATATGATTTCAGCATAAAGAAAATTGTAATATTTTCTCTTTTTCTGTTCTTCATACCTTCTGCGTGAACTAAAAATTTAAAATGAATTTCTTCTAAGGTTTTATCTTTGAATATCATAGAAATGAAGGATTTTTACCCCCTTTAAAATTCGATTATGAAAAATGGTTTTACATTACATAGAAATCGCTTTCTTCATTTGAAGCTATCAATCTTATTCTGTAAAAAAGAATTATTACAATTTATTACTTTTAAAATAATCGGATGAAAATATTTACTAAATCATATGAAATATCAATGGCTTTATTAAAAATTATATAACCTTAAACAGAAAATTCAGAGCTTTTAATCTTTGTTCAAAAGCAGATTTCACCAAAAAATACATTTTAAAGCCTGGAAAATTATAGCTATTTTAATTTTTACTTCAGAATTTTTATTTTTTAGATTTTTTTCAATCCTTGCCAGTTTAAAATAGTTGACCTTATTTTACCAACAGAATAATGTTTTAAAATTTATTACTTATTTTTTAATTAGATTTATCCATTTAAAAATTTTTTATTTTTCTAAAACAAATTATTTTTTCATCAAGAAGCAAGTAACTTTGAATACCTAATGCAATTACTTATAAAATGTTAACAAAATATTTTTGAAATCATTGATAACTTTAAATAGATTGTCTTTCTTAGCATTTTACAAACAAAGAAAAATTCTTTTTCTGGGTGCAAACTCCTTTCTTAGGCAAAATATTTTCAATCTATTGTCTTTCAAATCTGCTAATAAAAAAAGCATAAAATTTATATTGACGCCCTCTAGTATTTTCAATTTTACGATATCAAGGTCAATAATATTACAAAGTAAACCATTATAAATATTTTTAAAATATAAAGCTGTTAAGATTTTTTTTTAAAAAAGTGGTGCGTATAGAATTTTGGATTACCTAACACTTTTCATAATCCTTTATTAAATCCCAAATTCAAAGGAAAGTTGACGTTTTATTATTATTATTGCGATGTTATCTCAATAAATACTAATAATGATCTGCTTATTTAAAAAAAATTGTTTTTCTCTCTCTTTCTTTTCAAAGATGTAATGCTTATAAATAACTGTTTCATTTTTCATCTTCCAAATTCAACAGGTGGAAAAAATACAATTCCCTACAAAAAATATCGTTTTTTGAACCAAGGATTTATTTATAAACAAACTACCAAAAAAGTCGAAAATGTACAAGCAATAATTCATGTTCTCTGAAGCCAGACTAAATTCTAAGTCAGTGCTTATCTATAAGCTGAATTCTCCAAGAAGTCGATACTGTAAAAATAAGATGGAATAAAACTGATTCACTGGTCATAAGTTTAAATAATTTAAATGCATCATTCCAAAACTTAATTCAGATCTATGTTTAAATTATGTATATTTTGCGCAATATGCTGAAAATTGAATGAACATCTAAATAATTTCAAATTAATAGACATGTTGGATGGTACAATTTAATGAACAATATACTGAAATTAAGCTGGAAATGATACGGTATTTTTCATTCTAGTTATATATAGCTTGATCTAAAATGTGTTTATATATGGCTTTTCTACGTTTGTTTTTATTTTTCAATTTTTTTAATAATTACTAAATTTATGATAACAAAATATGATATCTATTTTGACGGGGATTTGAATATGACATGAAAATATTAATCAGTTTTTTTCTTTACATTTATTATTTCTGTCATAAAAACAATTATATTTAGGAGAACATAAAATTTCCTTTTCACTGCATTTTGTTTAAAAATCCTTAATGCAATTTACTAGAAATTTCTTTTTCGTTCCATCATAAGTGCTGGGTTAGCTTTTTCTACTTTTACGTGCAATTAGCAATGGGCTTAAAAATGAAAATCCATCATTTATTTTTGAAAAATAGCAATTTAAATTCTGAATATTTTAATAGTAATATATTTTATGAGCTACAGTGGACTTAAAACGACTAGCTATTAACGATATTTTGTAAAAAAGTAATATTTAAAAAAATTCTTTTAACTTTCAACATATTTTAAGAAATAATATTTTACCTAAGGTTTTTAATTCACCACGAGATTCATCAGCTAAAATTCTTGTTTTTTGCCGATTTATTAGCTTTTTTCAGCATTCTTTTTTTCCTCTGATATTGATAAGGTGTATATGTTTATTTGTATGCATTAACTCTTACTCTTAATTAAAACATAAAGAAAACTAAATATTTGCTACTATAAACCCTGACCCATTTCTTTTTTTATTTTACGTGTAAAAGAACTTATTTTGCACTTTTCTTGACTATTAAATGAATTCTGGAATATTTATTAGGTATTTCTTAGAAAAGCTTTTAAGAAAATCAGATTGAAAACAAATAACCGTAATGTACGCCTGAATTTAGTGTCTTTAATCGCCATACATAAAAAAGATATAAATATTTATGAAGAAAATAATATTATTTCATTTTAGAATACTTTTATAGAACTAAAAACGTTATGTTGGGAAAACTTTCATCCCTTATCTTTTAAAAATTTATCTTTCAAATATATATGAATTTCATTTTTGTGACTGAAAAAATGTATAATCAAAAAAAAATGTCTTAGTTTTTAGTAGATTCACATAGATCGATAATGACTCAAATTGGGAGAAATAAATGAAAAATGTTAGCAAAGAAGTAAAACTGGTGAAAGTTATTTCTTAGTAAATATTTGGCTTAATAAAAAATATTTCCTTAAATCAGCATCATCAACAACAACTTATGAAATTAAGGGGCTACTTTAATATATATTTTTAAATAAGAACAGAATTTGAATTTTACAAATGGAAAATAAAATAATCATTATCTTTTCAACGCTTAAGGAAACATAAATAAGGTTTGATTTAAAAAACTACAGTAATGGCAAAATATAATTACTGAAAAAGTAACATTTCATCTTTCTATTAAATAAATTCCCAAGACTTAAAAATGGTTTCTTTTTTTTCTAAAAAAGGGATTAAGCTATAAATTAACTTAGAAATATATGGAACAAAATGTTGCAAATATCATATTAGTTTTATTAAAAGAACGTTTTTTGAAACTTGCATTTCAACGAAACGTAACATTTTGGCTCATCTATTTAGAGCGTAAATGCAGTTTTACTGTATATAATCTACAATGAAAATACTTTGTAAGATTTTGGTTCTGAAAATAATGCTTATAATGCATGATTTAGTTTGAGATATAATAAGAAATATTTAAGTTCAAACGTCATTTTATTGCATATAAATAGACAATGAATATTCACGTATATGATTTATATTTTGGAAACTATACTTATTGTGCATAATTTATTCCGAAATATATTTAATTTTAACCAAAATATAATTTTTAAGAAATACGTATATATTTCTCATGCATAACTTTGTTAATATCAGGTTTGAAAAAAAAATATGGAACAAAATATATTTAATTTTGCGAATAGAATTCGTATAATTTTTACAAGAAAGTGTCATATTTTTTTTCATGAAGCATAAAAAATATATATATCAATCTTTCCAATCAAAGCATCAAAGTAAGGAATAATCGCTTTCGATCAAAAAGGTAGAAAATATATATTTCTTTTTTTGGATACCTTTTTCATGGGCCATAAAAAAGAATCCAAATTGAACCAAAAAAATAAATAAAAGCAGGATGCGCATGTGTCGGCTCCAATTTCTGGTTCTTTGATAGCTCTTGGAAATGCAATTCCACTTCGAAAAAACTCTAAAAGCAGAGTCTTCCAAATATCTTATCTGATATTGGCGTGAAGCTAAAGATAGACTTTTGGAAAAGGTGGCGGTGTTTTCTGAAGTTTCCTGATTCGCTTCGGAGACTTAGCGTTATAAAATATGGAAAGAGGCTTATTTGCTTCTTTACGGTTTACAACTAGTGTGGAAAATTGATAATCATAGTAAATAATTCTTAAAAATTTTAGATTGATGACCATTGCTTGAAACTGGTATGTTTTTTTTAAATGAATTGAATCAGACACACACATTTACAAGCAAAACTCCAAAATGGCAATGGCTAGTATTTATGGAACTAATTAAATGCTTTTGTACACAGAATTATTTAATTTTTAATAAAAACCATAAGAATAAATATTTTTTACAAATAAGTATCTGAACTTGAATCTGAAGCAAGAGTATTTTTAATCAATAATTCAAGACTACAAAAACGTATTTTTGAAGAGTTGATTTGGGAGCTAACTTGTTGGACTAAGGAATAATTCCTTCAATTATACAAGAAATTAAAGTGAAACAATAAATAAAAGACCCTATTTCTTCGTTCCAAATAGATAGATAGTATTTCTTTACCTTTGCGTATAATATGTTAACAATTTTGTGATATATAAACTAGTATTGAACGGCATTATTATAGTGTAATATTGCAAAAAATGCATATATGCAAAATTTTATTTCTTGAAAATTCATTTAATGTATTTTCAAGTATTGTAATCTTTTTAATAACAAATAGTGATGATGTTCATTAATTAGACTAAACCTAATTTACTCATTTGATTCGAATTTTTACGTTTTGATATAATTATAAATACTGAATAAAGTTAAAAGTTTTTAACAAATACATTACATGAAATTCGAAAGTTATTTACAAATTTGCTACAATTAAAATTATTGTAGAATCAAGAAGTGCCGTAGAATCAAGTGAAACTAATCTTTTTAAAAATGTTTTTACGTAAAAATAAAAACGCTTTTTTTAAAATACAAATGTTTACAACTATCGAACTAAGCATTACTACATTTGTACTTAAATCAACGTTTTCTTTAGTTAATGGAATGCTAAAATAATAGAATTTGTGCCCCTAATGTCAACAAAACTCAAAATTTAATCAAAGGAAGTATTCTTTAAAATAAATAAGTGACAAAAATTAATCAAATGCGAAAGTAGATTTGAAATCGCTAGATAGATAATTGCTTTGACTTGCATATAGGAGTTGATGTTCATAAATTTCAAAATTATTGACCATTAAAGAAGAATTATTAAAAGATATCTTAAATTATCTTAAAAAAATCAAGACAATATATTCTTTAATTATATTATCTTTCTTGAGCAATTGTTTCATTTTTTATCCTCTGAGAATATGATGGCTTTTTAGAGGGTTTTGACTAATTGAAGGCAACGAATAATTGAAGGTCCAAATAAAGTAGGCAATGATCAAAAATGGCTATATTTATCAACATCCTTTTATACCATACATTTTTTACCTGCGTTTATCAGTACAGCATTAATATTATTTATGCTTCTTTGAATGCAGATGCGTTTTAAAAAGTTTGACCTGCTTTTACCAATATTGCTTTTTTAAATTGATTTAAACTATTTTATACTTAAATTGATTATGACAAATAATGACTTAAAAATGATAATAATCTCACATGATAACGGGGAATTATAGACTATAGATTTCATTTTTCCTTTATTATTTTTTAATTTAATTTGCAAAACAATCAGCAGCAATAATTTTCAGAGACAGTGGAATTCAAATTATTCCATAAAAATAATGCGATTTTGATAGAAAAATACAAAAAAACCCCTTTAGTCACGTGATGTTTGCAAATTTAAATTTTATGATTAAAAAAGTGTTTTATTAGGCAATAACTTTGAAACAGTATTATAACATACTTTAATTTGCCGTCATAATAATTTACAGTAGATGAATTTAGTCAGATTCATGTCTCTAGTAATGGCAAAAAAGTTTGGAGTTTTAAAAACCATTCAGTTTTATTTCAACTGCATAAAAAGTGTAGAATCGCAGTAAATTAGTTGGACGTCAAAGACTACTATTCCTTTAAAGAGTATTTTCGTCTAAACAATACTATAAAAGATAGTATTTATTTTAAAATTGTGAGATCTGGATTGTTGCTTAATGTGGGAAAACTTTTAATCAATTAACTTAAATTAACTTAATTAAAAATTTAATTTTTATTAAAAACAGCTGGATTTTTTTCACTATGAAATAGAAAAGGTAAAACAAAAAAATGATATAATTCTTAGTCATGATTCGAATGATCGAATTCATAAAAAACGGAAAACTAACAAGAAACTGAAACTATGGGACCATATATTTTTTTCAAATCACACTATAAATATTTGAGTTTATCATTCAGCTTATTAACCACTTCGCATACAATGACGTGTCTGACACGTGCATCGAATTACTGAATTTATATTTTTAAGTCTGTAATTAAGCCACATAATAAAGTATTTAAATGCGAAAAAATCAATATGAAACGATTTGGTATCCCAAATGCTCCATATATTATTTTAAAAAATCAAATTAACAACAAATTACCAAAATAGGATGAGCTATCTAATTAGAAAATTAAATAAATTCGTATGTCAATTGGTTAGTACAATTCCAAATGGACATATCAACAATTACAAAGTTAAGGTGGATTCACACGAGGCTAACTATTCTGTGCTGTAGAAGATCACAAATATTTTCGGAAAAATTACGTGATCATGATTAAACAATGGCAAATGGTTATCCCTACGGATCAATCGTTTGTCATTGTCTCAATAACGTTGTCTCATCGGTTTATACGAGGACAATACAGTGACAACAACATAGGGGCAACGACTGCGAGCAAAAGTTGGCCTCGTGTGAATCCACCTTAAAACTAATTTTATTACTCTCCGAATGTTGTCAGCTCCTGACTTCTGCATCTTATCAAAATGTTATATCTGTTCTTGTTGTAAACTTTAACAGCAAGAAAAGCGTAAAAGCATTTGAGCACATCTAGAGCAACTAATGCAAAAGCATTTGAGCTCATCTAGAGCATATAGTGCAAAAGCATTTGAGTGCATCTAGAGCATCTAGTGTAAAAGCATTTGAGCGCACCTGGAGCATCTAGTGCAAAAACATTTGAGCGCATCTTGAGTATTTAATTCAAAATCATTTGAAGTTTTTGGTGGTAAGGAAAAAAATAAAGGAAATTTAAAAAAATGAAAAAAAAATAAATGTAAAATATTTTTTAACTGCAGAATGTAAGCTCAAGATATTTAAAATTTGCAAACGAACATGAAACCTCGACCATTAAGGCAAATTTTCTGCTTCCAATGTCTCTATTTACATTTGACTTTGACCTCATTAAACTGCAGTTATTTGACAATTAATAGCTTAAATTGCTATAATATGCTACATTTTCAGTGACTGTTATGAAATTAAAGTGTGGGGTTTTGAGATAATTAGTCAGAACAATATGTAAGGCCATAGAATTTTACAAAAGCATTAATTGGATTCAAATGTAACTAGAATCCCTCCTTTAGACTTAATAGCAGCTCAAAGGAGGACTTTACCTAACGAATTGTGTATATATCTCCCACTTTATATAGTGAATTTTGTTCATGCATTTTATTTATAATGTTATAACGATTGCTTTATACAGTTTAGTTAAACTGAAAAGGCATGCAAAACTTCAAATGTCCGTAATGTTATTCACCCTAATAATAAGGAACCGTCGTGTCCTGGTGGTAACATATCGATTCGTGAGCCGTGTGGTTTCAGGATCGAGACACTATTAAACAGAATAACCGTCGTTCAAGGGGATGTGTTGCACATTAAATACGTCAGGACCAAACCTCCTCCCACTGTTATAGTAGGGTGTGGAGAGGGTTGTGCCAGCTCAGACATCGATCCCATCGTCTGACTGCGATTTGAAGTCATGAAGCCAATCCCAAAATAGCACAAGTATTACAATGGGAAATTAATGTAACTAAACTAAGTAATAATAAGGGCTTTTAAATCAATTATTTTTAGAGACAGTATTCCAGTTTTAGTGGCCAGTTATTTTATTTAAATCTATAATTTAGATAGTAGTCACTCCCTCCTTTAAAAAAAACTATTCTTTCCACGCCAAAGTTGCCGGGGTAGTACTGTACCTACTATCAGAAGAAAAACCCTGAACATGGTTGCCATAGATAGACGAATCTAAATAATAAGGGAAGTAGGCATTAAAACAGGCCACAGCATTTGACTGACTAAGCGCGCTTCATCAGGCGAAAAATTCATTTCGCTTGTGCTCGTGCAGATATATTTATGACAGTTAAATAAAATTAAATTGTAAAAAAAAACTTAAAAATTCCTTGTTATTTGAGCTTGAAAATGTCTTGAATGAAAAATCCTTCAACTGCCTTTGTATTGATTTTTTAAGACCTGCGGTTGCTTTCAATTAAATAAAAACCTTTGGATAATAACAAAATTGTTGGATATTATCTTGAAGATTTATGTGTCTTTAAGAGTGGAAAGCTTAAATTCAAACTTAAAATCCCCAGTTATGTTTTTTTCACCAATGCATCTTTTTACTGATGACCATATGTATTCAATGGGATTCAAATCGCAATGGTTAGGAGGCAGTCTTTCAATTTCATGCCCTGCTTCTAATAAAATTTGGTCCAATTACGTTTCAAATCGGCATTTTTAAAGAATCAGTGCTTGTCTCCTGTTCAAAAAATTCTGTAACACTCTGAACTATAGATCATGCTTGAGAATACAAAGTCTCCCCACTTTTAAATGCAGTCATTTCATAAAGCAAATCTACAATGCAATTAAAACAAATGGCAGGTTCTCCTTCACAGCTAAGATCAAAGATTGACGGAGTAAAACATGAAATAGAATTGATGAGAAAATTTACAAAATGTGAGCATCAGGCATGTACCGAAGTACAAAGGAAAATCAGGCTTCTAATATACGGTTCTACTAACGATAATGGTTCTTCATACCGGTTCTTTTAGCGCCAAATAAAATACAGTCCTTTCCATCACCCCCAAAATGTAATAGAATGTCTCGTTTCCAAGGCTACGTATTCTTTTAGGGTTACTAGTGTTTTTTTTTCCTACGGTGGGACACTATTAAGATCGGATCGTTATGATATCTTAGTCCAGCACTAAGGAGAACAGAAAATTGTTCCCGTTAAGGTGGGTTCACACGAGGCCAACTATTGTGCGCAATAGAACATCACACCTACTTCTAGAAAAATCACGTGACCACAAGGGTACGATGGCAAATGGTTATTCCGACGAGACAACCGTTTGATATTGCCCAAACGATGTTATCTCAACTGTTTATATCAGGACAATACAGAGACAACAGCATATTGAAAGCGATTGCGCGCAATGTTTTGCCTTGTATGAGCTCATCTTTATAGTGCAGTCCATACACCCATTTCTCATGAAGTGATACAATAGACATCAGTATGGAGGCAACTCTGTTATTTTTCTACACACAGGAAAAGCGAGAAGCAAAATCTTTTTTATGAAAACTTCACTGTTCCTATTTGAGAAGCCATAGTGGATTTAAATAATAGAACCAATGTGTATGTAAGTACAAATTTTAAGCCTCTGTAGATTATAAGAACATTAGATATTTCTTGATGTTAAATTAAAAATTTTAAAGAATTTTTTATTGTTATTTGTATGATTTATTGTTTTTTTAATGAAATTACATAATTCATGTAAAAATGTAAAATTTAATATAACTCTTCGCAATCCGATGGAGCCTCTGACTCAACATTCAAGATTGTGCATCATTTTGACGTTTCATTTATTTATTTTTCAAATATAATTGTTAAAAGCGACAACATAATGATTAAGAGATTTAGATTATATTTTTTAAAAAATTCAACTTAAAATAATTGTGCATATTTATTTTTCATAGCAATAAACAAATCTTTGTATTAGGTGAATAATTTTGCATCTAATTATGTTTCAGAGTGCAAAGCTTTAAAAATATAAAGGAATTCCTCTTGAAGAAAGGATTTGAATCAAGCTGTTGGGCATCAAAATTGATGGAATATTTATATTTGTTCTTCAGTTTTCCAACACAATTTAAAATTGGCCACTCGTTTAGGTGTTGAGGTAGAGATTTTTGAGTAGATATCGCTTTTAGACCGAAGTAGAATTTTCTTAAATATATGCATTTCTAACTAAAACTATTCATTTTTTAGAAATGTCTGATGAATCTTACCTTGCCATTTATTAGAGAATATATTTGAATTCATATTGCAAAGTAAAAAAATATATATATAAGGGCAGAATAAAGGTATAATATAACATTATATAAATAATAAGGATTAAAGTCTTATTTGCATTGCTACATTAATTTTAAGACAGCCTAAAATATTCGGTTTGTTTATCATTTGTGTTGCTGTTTCGCTGTTCAAAATAAAAAAATATAAATATAATATTAAATTTCTGACAAGAAAAAGAAATTGCCCAGAATTTTTCGTTTAACCCATTTACATATATTTTTATACAAATTTATTTTTTTACGAATGTGAAATAATTTTTTACATATATATTTCGAAAATGGAGTCATTTTTATGTTAAGTTTTATAATCCCAATGTAGTGATAACCTCAGTGGAAGAATATTTTAGCCCAAATCTTAAGAAGTTTCTCTTATATTTGTTTTCTTTTTTTCAGTAATTAATAAGCATTTAAAAATGTAAAATCATATATGCATTTCTTTGTTCATTTGGCGCTTTTTTTAAAGCAAATATCAATTTAATACAATTAAACTAACTCCCAAGATAGCAAAAATTCTGTATCAAAAATAACCATAAAGTTATTAAAACTCTAAAAATTGAAAGTATGAAAGATATATCGGTAATCAATTCTCAGAATAATAAATCTGTGAAAAATTTTGGGAAGTTTTAAAATTTATTGTGATATTTGATTTATTTCAGAAAAGTAAATGCGTAGCCATTTAACCTGATATTCATTTCGCATATTCAGAAAAACATTTACCTAGAAGAACAAATACAAACAATTATGGAGACTAATTTTAAGTAATCGTCTTTATTTTAATCTTTTAAGTCATGAAGAGAAATTTTCAGTTGGAATCTCTAAGTAGATTTCGCCTTATAGTCCCTTGTTACTCAAATGATGCAAGATTCAAAACTGGAATCTGAATACGTTTTGTTACTAGCAAGGGTTGCAAAGTTAATCTACTTTTATTTCGATTTTTCCCTCGAAGTAAAACACTGTAAATATGCATTCATCCCAAGAAATAAGGATACAATTTTTTAAAAAATTGCGTAAATTTATGCTCTACAATTGTTACAGGAAAATGCTGTTTACTTTATTTATATACTTTTGAAAACTCTAGAATTAAATGAATTCATGTATCATTTAAAAACAATTCAATATATCTTATTCCATTACGAATTTACAAAATTTTTCATTTATGACAAACTAATTAATATTACCGAATCCTTTTATTTCAGTTACAAATATTTTATTATCCTTTTCATTTATGATTAAGAATTAAGCATCAAATTGATAATCAATACTAAAGAACGACCTTCAAATATTTCTAGTATAATAGCGTGTGCAAGAGACTTTTTTGCATTATATAGCTTTATTTTATTATGTATGCAAATCGTTTCTTATTTATTCTTCTCTTTTAATTGTTTTTCTATTTCATATTTTCTACTTCCTCTCTCTGTTAACTATTTTTGAAACAAATTAGCGAGAATTTATTGTTTTGGGATTTGTAATCGAAGAAAAAGGAAAATAGTTTTTGAATAAAATCGGTACCTTTTCTGAAGAGAGAAGAATTTTGAAAGGAAATAATTGACATCAGTAAATATGTTTTAATGTTTTAGCTTCCTTTAAAGCAAAGTTTTGACGTATTATAGCATTAATTTTCATTCAAAGTACATGCATTTTGAAATTTGTTGAAGAATGAAAAAATATATTTTTTTGTTCTTTATGCGGATATGTATAAAATGGATTTTGTATAATTTACAGAATATATTTTAAACTTGTTCTAAATCATTTAGAACATTTAAAGTTGCCAGTAATAATATATTTTTATCAGAAAAATCCGATATCAGATGCTTCTGAGTCAGCAAAACATTTTCTAAAATTTCAGAAACCCAATATTTTTAATAAATCTTTTTACTCAATTTCTCTTTGAAATATAAAAATATGAAAAGAAAAACGACTAAAGAATTTAAAATAAAATAATTAGAAACAAAAATAAAGGAGTGTATTATTTCTCTCTCTCATATATATATATATATATATATATATATATATATATATATATATATATATATATATATAATCATCGA
>JAOUZG010000635.1:2004446-2039480 GCA_026289955.1 Argiope argentata | reverse complement strand
CGTTTGATATAAAATACATCTTCCCTACTCAATAAAGTCTTTGAATTTTACCTTAGAAATGAGTAAATATCTTTAAAAAATTTATATACTTTAATTATTTTTAAGGTACTTTATATTTTTTAGAAGGTTAATATATTACATACAAATAAATGTTGCAACTAATTTATTGTATCCAGCAAAAATAGCGCAAGTAAAATTGATTTTTTTCAAAGGGAAATTATAGATATAAACTTCGAAGCAATTAATAATTTCTTGTAAATGTGTTATTTACAATACTGCTAAAACTTTTTATTCTTTGGAAAACCGGTAAAAAAGTCTATCTAAATTTTGGGGAAAAATTGAATTACCAATTATTATGAAGAATTGACAGTAAAGATTTTATTTTATTTATGATTGAATTGTTTTTAATTAATAATCCAGAACAAAACAGTTTTCATTAAAGCAATTATATGCTTTATAATATAATATATATTGGCACCAAATAAACTTAAGAAAAATAGTTTCTAATGCAGTTTATTAAAATAAAACTTAAGGTTTTGAGCGTGAATTAATATAAGTTTTTTCAATATGATAAATAAAAAAATGAAGTAAACTTACGAAATTTTTGTGAACTAAGCTCATTTTATACTTTATAATTTAAACTATAAATACGCCGTTGTGCAAAACCTAAGCAACAATGTAAATTTTAAGCAGAAAGCCATGACACTGCAGAAAAAGGAGTTCTTGCTATCGGTACAATGAACACGTAATTCAAGAGAAAAGCCTTGTGCATGAAAATATCAGGAACGAAACGGCACAGGTGACGTGAGCGTACGTAAAACGTGTGCGGTTGACTACTATAAAAGGAAAGACGGAAACGCAATTAAACACATTTGCTTGAAATTCTAGTGAGTTCTTTCGAGAAATATGGCTAAAAGAAATCACCTGTACGATTTCACAAGGGGAAGAATGATCGGAAAGTTGGAGGAGGGGCGTAGTGGGACCACTGTGGCTGAAGAGTTCTGAATCAACAAAAGTATCGTTTCGCGCGCTTGTAAAACCTTCCAAATCACAGTTACAGCTGTTAAAAAGGTTGGTGGTGGCCACCCCAGAAAAACTACTGCAGTGGATGACTGATATATCGTCCGGCAGGCGAAAAGAGTCCGAAACCAATCAGTAAGCGCTATTCCTCAACAACTGTGTACTGCGAAGTGTCTACAAGTGTCGCAGTTTACTGTGTCCAGGTACCTTCCCAAAAGGGACCTATTTGCCTACCGTTCTTAAAGCTATATCCCATTGAAAGTTGGCCATCGACAGCACCGTTTAGAGTGCGCAAGGAGCACAAAAACTTGACGTTTCATTGATGAAGTCGTGTCCTCTTTATGAACGAGAGTCGTTTTAGGGCTACAAGCAATTCTCGAAGCCAGTTTATTTGGAGAGAGGTCGAGACACGGTTTTATCCCAGTAACATCACGGAAATAGATCGTAATGGGGTTGTCGTCTGGGGAGGCATTATGCTGAATGAGAGAACTGAGCACCGCGTTTCCGACGGAGGTTCGGTAACCGGAAATCGCTATTGTATGGAGGTCATCCTTACCCCATGTGCGTCTATTCCGAGGTGCCATCGGAGCAGATTTCGTTTTTATGGATGATAATGCACAGCCACAACAGACTCTGCTGTTCAGTAGCTACTGGGAAGTGAAGATATCACTTCCCTGATTTAAATCTTTTAGAGCATGTGTGGGATGCTTTAAAAAGGCGCCTTGCTTCACGATTGCAACCTCCGGGGAACACCCAAAAGTTGAAACAGATGCTAATTGTGCAATAGACACTTTTACCTTAAGAAGTGTTGGACAATTTAGTGATAAGTATGGGGTGGCGGTGTGAAGCAACCATTGCATTAAGGGGAGGGCATATCCCATATTAAGGAAAATCTTTTTTCTTCTTTCTGAACTGACAATCGTGTATAACGATATTATATGTTCTCCAAATCCTTTTTTGTTTAGTTTTATTTCATAATTGTATGCATTTTATTCATTTTTGCAAAACTATGTTTTCGTCATCCTTTAAGTGTAAAATGGTGTCTTTCATCTCTGCATTTCATATCTCTCAGATAATTTCTCGTGGAGTTAGGGCAAAAAAAAAAACATGTTGCCTAAGTTTTGCCCACCAGTGTATTATTTTCTGAGTATTTGTAATTATAACCTTAGCAAATTAAAGGGTTTTTAGACATTTTTATTTGGCTATATTTTTTTCATTTTTTTTAAGATGGAATTTTTAATTATTTTTTTTCAGTTACTTACATTTAAAGGAGTAGAAAGCATGCGCATTTTTGTCTTCTCCATGAAAAAACAATTTTGTAGTATTTAAAATCTTATTTAACGTTTTAACACGTTATTTGATTGTATATTTGTATTGATATGCATATTTCAGGCCTTCTATAAAGCTTTTTGGAGAATTTTTGGATAAAGAAAAATTCTAATATTTCAAAAATATCGTAGTTAAACATTTATAAACTAAACCTTTGAGATTAAATAAGACAAAAAAATTCTGCTTTTGTGACATACGAGTAAAATTCAGTTTAAAAATTTGTCCATCTGTTTATTACTTCATAGCTTGTTTACTTTGTAATTTCATATTTGTTGAAATTTGAAGAATTACAATTTTTTTAGGCATTATAAATATAACTTATCTTTGCATTATAAAAACGTTTTTAATCATTAATACTATGAAAAAAATTCACTCCCTATGGTTTTTTAATGGCTTGGTTCTTTTTTATGGCTTGGAAAGTTCAGAGCATTACATTTTAAAATATTTAGGACATAACTTTGAGGTATGAACATCGATATTTCTATAAGTTATTTTTCAACATACATATTAGAAGTAACACATAAGCCCCTTACATGGAAAAAATTGTGTATCTCTAATTAGAACAGGTTTTTGTTGTTGTTTCTTATTACACTTGCCATGTTCAAGCCTCACTGATACATCAAACACATTTAAAATCGAAGGAATGAGTCTCTTGTTTCAAGTAGCGCCAACTAAAGCCAAGAGTACTTACTACTTAAGCTACACACTCACCACATTCGCTTTCGCATCCACTTTTTTTACAAGGGGTCTCAGTCACACATCTCACAGATGAACAGCCATGCCCTAACCGGGACTCGAATCCGGGACTCCCAGAATACGAGGAAGTCACGCTACCTCTGTGCGAGAAATTCGACATCAGAATATGCTTAAAATTTAATATACCACAAATAGGATTACATTCTAAAATTCGGAAAATTGCTTGCATATCTGATATTTGATATTTTGGTTTTAATTAGAAAATATTTATAAATGAAATAATGTAATATCTACAGTGACACACTGTTTTATAATAAAAAAACACTCACACACTTAAGATTTCGTTTTTAATTTGAATCGTTAAGCCTTAATAAATTACATTTGAATGCATATTAAAGAAATAGAAAACGTCATTCATATTTTTTTAAAATATATTCTTATTACTGAGAATTCTTTAATATACGAATGATTAAAATTCTGAAAATAAATTAAAGATGTAGTTAGCTTTTATCTATATATATCAATAGTTTCAGGATTTACTATTAAATTTCATTTTCTAGAATACACTCATAGCAGGTATCTAATTACATACAAAATAGTTAGGAAGAGATTGAATATTCTACCTCATATAGTTTTGATTACCTTTTTAAGATTTAAAATTTATTTCTGATTCTTCTGTAAAAATTTTGGTGCCTGTTCTAAATGTGCTATAGTAATCATTTTGTCTTGATTACTTCTATTTAATTATAATATTTAAATATTTCTTATCTATAGATAGTTTAGTTTTGGAATGTTACTCAAAATAAAGTGGGATAATTTTCATTCAAGATATGGTGTGGAGTGTGGAAGGAATTTGTGGTGATGCGTGACGTTCCAAGGAAGTTAGAATAGAAAAGAAAAAATTTCGCTTTTATGATTTAATTTTTAAATACAATGAATAATTACATTAAAAATTGTATGATTCAGAAAATTTTAATTATTTAATTCTTTTTTCTATTAACATTGATTTATACAATTTCAGAGCACTTTAATTACGATACTTATCTTCTATAAGAACTCTCTTCTGCTTATAAGGCATTTTCTTAGTATTGGCAGACTGTTTTTTTAAGACACTCAAACAGATAATAAAGGATACTTAAAAGAACTCGATAAGTATCAGTTTATCGCATATTGAGATATGAATGTTATCGAAAACTAATTGAAGATTCTTATGTTTTCAGAAAAGTATATTGCCATCAATGGTATGCAAACAATGACATTGAGTTTTACTTCAAAATGCATTTTAAATTATGTGAAACTATTTTTTAGCTACCAAGTTGGGAAATCATTAGTTTAATGAAACATAAAAAGTACTTTTAGTGATTAATTAAAACATGTTTTCGCATATTGAAGGATTTAATAAATATATGTATATCTGCATCTTTTATTTCTCTTTTATTGTATAATGCATTGTTATTTCTCCGTAGTAACAAAAAAGAAAAAAAAACTAATTATGAGAAATTTTTATTCGGAAATATTAAAAAGAATATCTATCGAACTTTGTTACAATGTAATTCAGTAACTTAAATCTCTTTCCCTAGAAACCGATTTTAATTTATTCTTCTTGAAGTCTTAAATAATTTCTGCGAAAAAACATCAAAATAGGTAACAAGAAAATTTAGTTTTATTAATATTTTTTTAAAACTTTTAATGATGTACTGCGGAATCTTTTCTTTTCTGTTTCTTTCAAAGAAAATAATTGATTTTTCATTAGATTGCTTCTTCTTTTATGTGTATTATTATAAATTTTGAAACACGGAACAGATATAATAAAAAAACATGAGATGAATAAATCGTTGATATTTTATTCAACACCCTTCAAAATTCTATGTCGAAAAACATTCTTGGTAAAGAAAGTCACAAGCAAAATGAGTAAATTTCTTTTCCGACCAAATACTGAAATGTTTTTATATGCAAAACATAACTTTTATTTCTCTTGTGTTCCTCAAACCTCTGTAAATTTTGGATGAAATATGATGTTTTCGAAAGAAAAAAGGAAAGAAAAAAAACTGAAACAATGATTTTCTTTTCTTTCTCTAGAAAATATTTGTATTATTTAACAGCAGAACTGCGAAGAAATTTGTTGATATAATATATTAAATTGGTGCTTTCAAGATCATTCTCTAGATATTATTTATTGTTTAAAGTTCTTTTATACTTATAATACACAATTATTTTTTTTCGTCGAAACGTTTTCTATTTTTATATATTTTTAGAAATGGCTTAAAATTCTATTTTTATAAGCCCATTAATGTAAATGATAAACTTGGAATTCCTTAAAATGCAATGAATATTTTTTGCACTTGCATCCTTTCAAACAGTTTATGGTTCAGTAATTTACACCTCATTGTTACAGAATTCATTTTAGAGGATTAGGGTTTTTATTTCGTGTACGATATATATTTAATCTCTTATTTTTCTGCTGCTATTTTAATAGAATTTCAGGAATATATAAAGGAAAAATACTATTTTGTTCCATTATTTTAAGAGATAATAATAAAAAAAATGAAAATAATACTCAAAGTATTCAGTTATTTTATAAATTAACAAAAGGCTGTGTAATAAAGAACCAGACGAAGAATTTAAACTTTTTAAATGATTTATGCTTTTATTCTATTCTACATTATGTCCTTTCTTCAATGTCTTCTTAATTAAGAAGGATATATTTAATAAGTTTATTTCCAAAAGTTGCTAAATAATTTCGGCAGAGATTCTTATGGCGTTTCAGAATTATCACAAAAGATTATATTAGAAATTCTTTTGATGAAAAAAACACATTTTTAACTTAAACGTTTGTATTTTCCTTTTATATGTATTAAAGTGACATTATACGTTAGAGAACGTTTTAATATACACAAATTCTTAAATCCTTAAAAAAGCTTTAAAATTCATAAAAATAACATATTATATTTTTATTTAATTTTTTAAAGTTGTGTTCCATTGTCTGATTTAATGATTACAAGAAAATTTACGTTTCCAATTAATGAATGAGTGTTTTAATCGGTATATATGAGGCAGCTCCAATTTAACGAGGAACCACAAGGGCTGGAGTCTGAAGCTTCTTCGAATTGCTTGCTAAGCTTTAGCTGGACATAATGGGGTGGCCTTCACGCCTTGGGTAGCCTAATAGCAGAAGTTCCATTGGCTGATATCCAGAAGCTTGACTGATAGCTGACGTTCCATTCGATACTTGAAGGATTGGTCATGCATTTATGATAAATTGGGGCAGGATATTGTTGCCGAATTGGCTACGTTGTCCTAAGGAGGTTATGTGTGCTTGCAAGGGATTTCCTCTAATGTTGGTATCCATGACAATGATGTAACTTATCTACTTGTCATGGAAGGCAGTAAACTCTCTACTCCACCATCATCTGTTTTTAAGGTCTCAGAGATTCATTCCATGTTTATTGACAAACTCAAATAAATTTGGAGAATTCCTCCTGAGAACAATTGGTACTACACAGAGCGCCCTGGTATATCTTTGCAGAACACCCGCTCAAGACTTGCCCAATCTGCCTTAGCTAGGCTAAGGTCTGGCCACATTAGAAGTCTGGCCTTCGGTGGTTCTAAAAGGGCCTTTTCTACTTGCCCTTGCTTGGCCATAGCCTCTCCCTCTCATATTATTTCTTGTATCGGTGCCTCTGAGAGGCAACTGTCGGATGAGAGCGAGAGTGTTTTTGACCTTTTGGTGCGACACGATCTTTTGGACTTGGTCTAGGGGTCTAGACCAAGGGGATCAGCAACAACATATCATTCTAAATTTTCAGTGCTAGTATTTCTATATAAAACGATGCAAGTTAAAAATCAATTTTTGTATGCTGTTTATAAATGTTCTTTTGAGATTTTCTTAAAGCCTTCTTAGATGCCCTATTATCCTTGATTCTTTTAAGTCCCAATTTTATGGTAATTGAAAACAAAGTGAAGAAATCGGAGCACTTTTGTAATTGAATCTTATTACTTTAGAAGAAAAACGTTGCTTATAGAAACTCGCTTTTTTCACACAAGATATATATTAATATTAATATTTGTTCAATCTTATCTTAACACTTTTTTACGTCGTGGGGAAAATTCCTCATCTTTGTCCCAAATAGTTCTATTTAAAAATTGCAGATGGCACTCGTGATTGATCATCATTTATCGTTTTCGACCATTCAAACTACTACCATTTAACATATAATCCAGAATGTTCTGTCAGGGTAAAAATTTTGACAAATGAATCTCATTAATAACTTTTTTTACCCACAGATTGCCACGTAGAATAAACTGGAATAATAACCAAGAAACGGTATACATATTAAAAAACATATGTATAATTTTTTTATTGGAAGAAATTATAACATTAAAACAGAAAATACCTTTTGATTGTGTTTCATTTTGTAATTTAAGTCTAAAATAAATCTAGTTGAAAGAAAAGCCTTATTTAAAAGAGGAAAAAAAGAATAATTACCTTTTAAATTCTCCTGGAATAAAAAAATACATTTGAAATTTTTAATTAATTTTTAGGATTTCCATCTGATACTTATACTATTTTTCTCTTTGTTATAGTTTTTTTAATTATTCAAATTTAAAAGTATATATTTATAAAGAAATAAAATTACTTTTCATACATATTTAGTGCACGGGATATTCAGATTCTTTTTTAAAGCAACGAAGTCGAATATAAAAGATATATATAATGTGTCTAGAAACAATATTTTTTGATATTTGAAATCCTTTTTGAAACAGTAAATTGGCTAACTCAAATAATATCAACTACCCTACAACGACAGCAAATTTTCTAAAATTCTCAGAAATTCATTTGAAAGCCTTCAAATTTAGTTTTGCTAATACATGAATATTCACTTGATATTTTAATGTGTAACATCATAGAAATAAATCATTTATGGAAATTGATTCTCATACATAAAAGTTAAAAAATATGGAATATATATTTTTCTTGTTTATAGAAAAAAATATTATTAGTTTTCTCAAAGAAAAATAGCGGTAATAAATTGAAATACATATTTTGTTTATGTGTATAAATAATTACCTGTTTCTTAACACAAAAATACACTAACTGTAATTTGTTTAGTCTTACTTTCCCAACTAACACAAAAAAGGAGACAATGTTCTACGATATTGAAACTATGCATAATGTTTTCGAATCTTATAAAATTAACTGTCTTTGAAATTCATAAAAAAAAAGATGTTAAGTGAAGCTTAAAAAAAAACTTTTTTTTTTCAGTGGCATGTTTTGTTGCAACAATTTTTTTGTGCCATTAAAAGATAAAGTTGAGTCAAAGAGTAACTAAGTAAACAAAACCAAGGTGGTGTCTTCAATTTCAGTATTTTTGTTGTTGTTTTCTTGGGAATACAATTCGTCTTCTAAAATCCCTAAAGCAAGGATTTCAAAGTACCTTTTCTGATATTGATGTTTGAGCTGATATCGAGAGTTTTAAAATAAGAAAATATTTTTAGAATTTTTTTAGTTTGCTTAGGTGAGTTAGTTGTGCAAAATATGTATTTAGATCCAAGTTCAGTTTCTTCTAGTTTTAAGAAATGGTCTTCGAAAAATATTTTCATCAGTAATATCCGAGAGATAAACGTTGTTGTAAAACCATTCATATCTTACATTAAACTTTCGCCGAACAATCCATCATTACATTTTGTTTAAGTAAACAAAATATCTGATGACTTTTATAATTTCTCTGAGCAATTTCAAGGAACGAGAACAGAAATTTACATTATGAATTAATTTTTAATGAACGCATAAAATTAAATGTTATTTGTTACTATATTTTCCATTTATTTTCATTTCGCATTTTACTTTCCAGTAAAATGTCTTGAAGAAGTTAATTATTTAATGCTTTAAATAAGTTTTTTTTTATTTGCATTGTAAAGATAAAACCAAACGATAGTTTTATTTGTTCTTAATACAGCTAAGAAGAACCTTTCAAACAGCTAAAAGATTTCATTAAAATAAAAATCGATAAAATATATGAATTTTAAAAAGCTTACTTCTTAATCCTAATACTAATTTATTAACTAAAGCATAAGGAGAAATTATACAAATGAGATCTTATTATAAGTGCATTAGTTCACTGAATTTTAAATTCTGAAAATAAGCTGAAATGTTATTATTATATTTCAGTAATTCAATAAATAAATACGAGCTTCTTCAATATTAACAAATTTAATAAATATATTATATTCACAAATCTATTCATCCTATAGGTAAAGCAAAGGAATGTAAATATTTACTAAATAATATTTCTAAGTGAATTACATTGATCTTATGTTAACATATTAAATAACTTTTGATTAATACCAACATATTAAAACCACTGCTAATGAAAACACTAATGAATACTAATTTAACTTAATCTATTGATGGAATAATGAGTTGGAATGAATTTACGTAGAATCCAATTAATAATATTTGATGTTAAAATTCGACCAATAAATTAAAATCTTAAGTAGAAATTCGACTCATGCTATTCAAATTATTCATATGAATGATTTTGATTTCAAAATATTTTCGTTAATTAAAAATCCACTGGACTGATGATTCAAATAAATGATTATTTAGTTACACTGAAACTTAAATACTTTTGGTTGTTTGATCCTATATTTGTTCTGGCAATTTCCTTCCATTTTCAAAATTGAGGAAGATGATTATTATTTAAATATGTGTAGTTTTCAAAACGAATAAAAAAAATGGGTCACCGTAACATAAACACTAAAAGCTAAATGAACCGTAACTATACGTTTTTATATAGCCATAACATCATGTGCTTGGTTTCCGATAAAAATTTTCATTGGCCGAATGACCACAATAAATACAAACACAATAAAATATTATGTATTTAATATCTGATATTTCAGTGTATCGCAGAGTTAAAATTGAATCGGAATAATTTAAACTGAAGTGGAATAAAATTATTATCTCCGAAAAAAAAACCTATCGCCGATGTGAATAAAACGCTAGAAAACATCTAAATATCATTGTTTTTAAAAATCTAAAAACAAATGGGGAAAACTGTGTCTATCTCCCGTTATTAACTTATGACAGGATTTAATATGGTACTGTAATCGATTTATTACTTTCTCACTAATTACTCATCAAAAATAATGGAATTTCTTTTCTTATATGTTACGTTACGTAGAGAAACAAAACAAAAAAAATTCTTATAGGCTAATCATAAATCGAATGTTTCTCCTTGCCGGGAATAGGAAGAAAAATGATTTTTTTTTATCTCCGTTATTTCAAGAGGTTCACAAAAAATTAATAAAAATTTAAAAAACATACTTTAAAATTAGAGAGATAAAGTTTTACGTCCTAAATTTTAGTTCTTGAGATTATATTATTTGGTATTTCAAGAAATTTTATAATGCAAAGATTTTTATTTTTTATAATACGTAATAGACTGAGAAGAATCCAAAAAGATAATTCCTAACTAAAAGATATTAATTTCTGCTTTCTGTTCTTCTATGGATATACTATTCTACAATTTAATATCATTGCGAATTTTTTAAAAAATGTGCAAGTAATCAATTTTAGTTTAAAAGTCGTTATTTAATTTTTCGATAGTAAAATGTTCTGCTATCCCATAATTCCTTACTGTTTCTAAATGTTTATATTTATATTATTGATTATTAAACTTTAATTTCTTTCTCTTCTGTCATTGTATTATTTTAAGTGTTTAATTTCCAAAAAATATAAGCTATTTCCAAGTAATCTATTTTGCTAATTTTTATCGAAGATGAGAAGTGTTAGTATGTATTAAAAATAGCTAATACGAATTACAAGGAAAAATGCTTCTCTACATATGTGAAATCTATTTTCAAACAAAAACAGTTTTGAATTTGGTGACTACGAGCGATTTTCTTGGCATTAAACATTTAAAAAAGTTACAAGTCTTTGGCTAGAATTACCTTAAGTTGGAAATTGACAAAAACTGTGCTTTACATTTCACTGCATTTTTGGGTTTTCTTTTCTTTTGAAAATCATTACTTTTGCCTTTATTTCGTTTTAACTTCTCACTTTTGACTTATTCGACATTATTCATTTTTAAAGTTAAGAAAATGATGGATTGCTGTGGGCGTTAGAAGAAGAGAAAATTCTTTTATCGAATAACTGCAACAAGATCTTTCTTCCAGAGAAAATGATTTAAAGCGAAAATAAGAGAAACAAGACTGCTTAAACTTGATCATTTCACATCGTTTTAAAGTAAAGTTTGAAATAAAGTACATCGATAGTTTTTACTGAGATGATACATAACATTTTATTATTAAATCGTATCGTATATGATATTTTAGAAAGTTTTATTCTTAATTTATTTGTAGGAACGCCTAGAAAATTGAACAAGTTCTAGTTGAAACTTAAATGTTAGAAGCTAATTGTAAAATGAAAAACCATATCAATCAAAATATGTTATGGTAGATAATAACAATAAATTCATTTATTTATCAGATTTTATTATTACACTGTTGTGCATTAAGAAATAAAAAAAAACTTTTTTAACTTAAAAAAAAATTAGAATCTATATGTTATTCCTTTTTTTATTAGATTATAAACTGTGGTATTTGATAAGTATGTCAATTACTAATGCTTGAACATTTGTCATAAGGTATTTTTTTATATATTTTCATCCCTTTTTTATTAAATTTTTTTAGAAACTATCCTATTTTATTGTCTTTTCTTTTTCTTTCTTTCTTTTTTTGCTTCGGACTCTCTTGTAAGAGATTACTAGTTGTTGAAATTTATAATCACTTCTAATTATCATAGTAATAACTGCCATTCGTATTATTGATTGAACAGCAAAGTCATTAAACTTTCAGCTCTTTTTAGATATGTTATTGAAATAACAAAAGAGATTATTTGTTGCATTTTCTTTATTTCGTCTGTTAATTTTGTTTGATTACTTTTCTTTATTCCAGAAATTTTAGCTGAGGACATGCATCAAATTTCATATTTTTCAATAATATTTTACTGATATTTGCTTGTAAAGCTATAAAATATGAGGACATTTTTCAATGTAGAAAATAAACCTCGAATTGCATATACAACCTTATACCTAAATTGTTTCCTTACTATATTTTGGAAATATTTAATCCTCCTGAAGATTCGAATGTGTCTGTTTAGTTAATAATAATGTTGGATTATTGGAACTATTGTTAAAAAATGTCAGAACTATAAAAAAATAAGAAAAAAAGACAGGTCACTAAATGTATTTTTAGCGGCCTGCCTTTTCATTAGGAAAATTGATCTGCTTTGCTATTAAACAAATAATATAGAATAATAGAATGCCTCATTAATAATTCTGGAAAAATCAATTTTAACAGAAATTTAGATTTATGTGAAAGCAAATGAAATTATTCCAATGTTGCTTTTAAAAAATGAAATATTTTAATATTTTGTGATAATTAACTATGACAAAAAGGTAAGAAAGGTTAACTAATATATCCAAGAAAATAATGTAAACCTATTGACAATTGTGAGCCAGTAGCAAAGTTTAACCATTATGAGATTTTATGTATCAATGAGGCAGATATTTAAATATCACATGGATAATAATAGGAGTTCAACACACTGAAATGCTATTGGGGATATATGCATTCTACAAAATACATAACTTGAATTCTCAGTGGGATAGTGGGAAGGTTTCTCCTTCCTATGCCTATCAAAGCACATATTTATATTTCATACTAACGTTTTTGAATGGGCGTAGGAATAGAATTATGAAATACTTATTTGTACACTCAATAGGAATTTTACAATATTTATTCTAATGTTTCTTATGTTATGGCTTAATTGAAATTTCAGGGGTTTTTTATATAAATATTTATGCTCGTAATAAATTAGAATTTTTGTTCTTGTTCCTTTATTTGCACTCATTCATTTGTTCATAATAGTATATTGAACTTTGAAAAAAAGTCAAAAAAAGATTATCAATTGTGTGACTATTAAATGAAAAGCTAATAATTTTCCGACGTGTATATTAATATACTTAATTATGAAATAAAGTTTATAGACAAATAATCAATTAATTATTATCATAAAGTGAAAGGTGGAGTAAACAAATTCGGGAAATCCGGATGTGAATAAATATCGAAGTTTAGTTTATATTATTTTATGATTTTCTATTTATAAAGTTAAATCATAATTTTTTTTTAAAAAAATTGAATATACTTGTTTTTAAAATATAGAAAAAATATGAATAAATTCATTTTCAAAGTATAATACAATAATTTGATTGAAATTGTTAAAATGAAAATAATTAGCTGCAATAGATATCGAATTTTAAAAGAGTGATTTTAGTTAAATGCACTAAAAAGGAAAATGTGAAAAATTGAAAGGTTTAACATAGAAAAAATTCAATTACAGTAAATAAACAAGATTTAAAAACTAAATATTTCTTCATAGTATCAAATAAAATTTAACTATCCTATTCTAGAATTTATGAAAATTCCAAATATACATTTCCTAGTAGTAAATTTAAAATAGTAAAAAATGAATGAATAATTTTATGAAGCAAATAAGTTGGTTTAAAATTTGAATTATAACAAATGCTGTTAAAAATTGTGCATAAAAATAATTTCGAATATTTTGATGGAAAAGGAATTTGGCGTCATTTGAGTCCTAATTTTATAAAAATTTCAAGAATTTTCAAGTCAAGAATTTTTTTATGAAATAATTATCTAGAAATTGCACGTTGTTAATTGATAATTAACTTTCAATTTCATGGGACCATCTATTAAGCCCCATCAAAGTTAGTCCAAAGCTTTGAATTTGTTCAAAGAAAATGTATGCACAAATTGATATGCTTCTTTATTGTAAACATAGAAATTGTTTTATAATTTATTCAACTTATTACACTTATTTTGTAATTTATTCGTAAGTTTGATTATAAATAAGAAAGGAATAATATCAAATGGTAAGAAAAAGGAATTAAATATTGTAAATTGCAAAATAATTCACTTATTAATTAAAATGTAAACAGAAATAATGAAAATTTTCTTACTTTTGTTCCTTAAAAAAGAAAACTTAAATTAGTTTCACTGTTAATTTACGATCGAGGAAGCATGAAAATTTTCGGGATGAAAATTGATCGATCCATGTAATTTGTTTAAGATCTAATATAATGTTTACAACTTTCTCCTTTTACTATATTAAGTTTTCAGATGATTGTAAAATTCATAATAATAAATTATATAAAAGTAAAACTTATGCTAATCATAAGCTATATTTATTCATTTTTGTAGTTTTATTTGAAAATTATAATAAATTTCTTCTATTTCTCCTAATGTTCTATTAATTTTAGTTTAACAAAACTCCTGAGAAATTAAAATCATAAATCTGTTAAAAATGAAAATGTCATTCTTAAAATTGGCAATAATCAGTAATAGAATTTTAATAATGTACCAAATAAATAGTCCATCCACTGGCTAAAACTTTAAATATTAATAATTATCTACTCCTTATAATTTCCTTTTAAATTTAAAAAAGAAATCTAAGATAAAGAAAAAATATTTTTAATACAGTTTTTTTTTTGTTTTCTTTGCACTATTTTGCGTCGCTTACCACCCGTAAAATTTTATTTTTTATTAAAATTATTACCACGTTCTCTGCCCTTTCATTATCCTTATCTCAAGTTTATACCCAATTATATGTTAATATTCCTCTTTAATGTTGTTTCGCGACGCTCTTTTCAACATAACCCCCTGGTCATTAAGCCTCTTTGTGAATGTTGTTATGCTTCCAGGGCTGTCTACCGAAACATAAAATGAAATCTTTTATTTCGTGTTTAGTCGACAATGTGTCGTTTACGATGGACATTGGACAGGGGAATTTCTCGTAAACGTCCTCACGAACGAGCTATGAATGTGTGACTGCTTTTTCAGCTTTGTGATTATATTGTATTTTGGAAACTTTCGAATGGTCTTCCGTTCAGTTTTCTGCATTATTAGTTTGAAAAGACTAGACAACGATTTAAAATCAACTTTATTCCATTTCTTTTATTCTCAGTTTAGAGTATGGCAAAAATGAATTTAACACAATTTGTGACAGGTTAGAGGAATTCCGGTTTTTTTTTAGAATACAGTAGAAAAATTCGAATTTTTTTAGAAAATAAAATTAAAATCTTTGTACAACGAATTAACATGATTTTTGAGACCTTTGAATTTTCTGTTCAATTTTCTGCATTATTAGTTTGAAAAGACTA
This sequence comes from Argiope argentata, assembly GCA_026289955.1. NCBI lineage: Eukaryota > Metazoa > Arthropoda > Arachnida > Araneae > Araneidae > Argiope > Argiope argentata. Next base: position 2,024,193 of record JAOUZG010000635.1, on the reverse strand, counting down.
GACAGCGATTTGAAATCACCTTAATTCCTTTCTTTTGTAATCGGTTTCGAGTATAACAAAAATAAATTTAACACGAACTGTGGGAGGTATTTTGAGGAATTCGTTTGTTTTTTTAGAGTACAGTATAAAAATTGGAATATATTTAGAAAATAGTAGAAAAATTTCTGTACATTACACGGTGCTTGGAAATATATAAAAATTAAATGCCATCTACGTGCCGATTCTTCCTTTACATACCGGATATTAGCTTAGTATTCAAATTGTACATTATAAAACTACATTGTGTATTGGTTTTTTTTTAAATTTTAAATGAATCTTAGGAACAAAAGAAAGTATATTGTTTATCTTCGTTCTTATTTTTAATTTTTTTTTGCATTTATAATCTGAAAATTGTACTTTCCCCTTAACTAATAAATTTCCTGTTCTGGGTTCATCTGACTTTCATACCAAAAATATAAAACTTTCATATCAAAACGTATTACAAGGTATAGAATTCTTTCGATAAATTACTTCTGAAATATTTATTTCATTTGAACATTTTATAGGATTTCGATTTAAACTAAATTATTAAATGTATTTTATTTCCTTTAATTTTCCAATATTTCTGGCAAAATTATAATTTTAGTAGATTAAATCAATTTAATTAAATCAAACGTTGCCAAACACACATAATTAAATCCAATTAAAATGGCCATTGGCAAAAAACTACCGAATATATCATTCTAAAGGATAGAATAATTGATTTAGTTGGAGTCGAATTTTTTTTAACATTGATTATTTCAAATTAAGAATGTAAATTTTTATACCAAATATTTCTCCTAAAATATGTTTAAAAACTATTAAATCAATTTTAAATTTCTTGCTTAAAATTGATAAATTTCAGACACTCTCTTATATTAAAATAAAATGCGATTATTCTATTAAACTTGCATTTCTGTTATAATCAAAAAGGAAAGAAAATCTTAAGAAAATTTGAGCAAGTAGTGTAAGGAATTTTGCTCTGTATGAATATTACAAAAGGAAATGTAACGATTATGTAAAAATTTCCCCGATAAATTCGCTTTATGAGTTTTAAAAATTTATTTGGGATTCCTGTCTATGAGATAAAGATTTCATTTCCAAACGAGTTCGAGTGACAAGGAGAAAACATCAACTTATCTCTCAATTCTTTAAAAAAATTGTTTTATCTTATCAATATTGCATAGCGTGCTTCTGTTGGAATTTTATTTCTAGTTGATATTAATTGATCCTAAATCAAAGGCTTCTTTACTTATCATATCTGCTGGCTTTGTAAAAGAAATGAATTTTAAAAAAAATCTCTTTATTTCAAATAGATGGGGAAACTAATTAGATATTTTAAATGTTATTTATCCTTTTAAATAGGTATCTCCATTAAATTTATTATTATAAAGGAAGTGTGATCATAGGATGATTCATAACAGAAACTTGTTAGCATAAATAGTTATAAAAATTGTTCCTTTGGAAAAAATCGAATCTTGCTTTAAGATTTTCATTTCATTTTAAAATTTTCATTTTCATTTAATATTTATCTCGGATTTTTGATCGCATTAAACTCTTCAATCGCTTTCTTCCCATCTGCAAAAGGATTTTATTTTCGTGACTATTTTATATAATATTTTACAAATAACAGCATTTTATAGATTGTTTATAAATATTCACTGAAGTGACTAAAGTCATGGGATAGCAATATGCAAATATACAGATGACAGTAGTATCGCAGCAAAAAAGTATAAATGCGCAGTTCGTTTTCCAGAGCTTTCATTTGTGTTCAAGTCATTCATGTGAACAGGTTTTTCGTGATTTATGGTGGCACGACGAGAATTAACAGACTTTGAACGTGGAATGTTAGTTGGAGCTAGACGCATGGGCCATTCCATTGCGAATATCGTTAGTGAATTCAACATTCCGAAGCCACAGTATCAAGAGTGTGCCGAGAGTATGAAATTTCAGGTATCCCATCCCATCATGGACAGCGCAGTGGGCGACCACATGCACTTAACGACCGAGACCGCCGACGTCTGTGTAGAATGGTCAATGTTAATAGACACGCAACACTTCGTCAAATAACTGGAGGAATCAATGTGGGACGTACGAAGGACGTGTCCGATAGGACTGTGCGGCGAAATTTGTCTTCCTTGGGCTGTGACAGCAGAAGAACGACTCGAGTGCCTTTACTGACAAAACGACATCGCCTGCAGCGACTCTCCTGGGCTCGTGAGCATATCGACTGGTTCCTAGACCAGTGGAAAATCGTGGCGTGGTCAGATGAGTCACGATTTCAGTTGTTACGAGCTGATGGTAGAGTTCGAGTGGGGCGTGGACCACACGAAGTCATGGACCCAAACTGTCAGCAAGGCACTGTTCAAGCTGGTGGTGGCTGCATAATGGTGTGGGCTGTTTTTACATGGCATGGACTCGGTCCTCTGGTGCAACTGAACCGATCATTGACTAGAAATGGTTATGTTCAGCTGCTTGCAGATCACTTGCAGCCATTCTTGGACTTCACGTACCCACACAACGATGGGATTTTTATGGATGACAATGCGCCATGTCACCGGGCCAGAGCTGTTTGCGATTGGTTTGAAGAACATTCCGTACAATTCCAGAGCATGATCTGGCCCCTTAGATCGCCCGATATGAATCCTATCGAGCATTTATGGAACATCATCGAAAGGTAAATTCGTGCCCAAACTCCTGCACCATCCACACTTTCACAATTATGGACGTCTATACAGACAGCATGGCTCAATATTCCTGCAGAGGTCTTCCAACGACTTGTGGACTCCATGACACTTCGAGTTGTTGCACTTCGCAGGGCAAAAGGTGGACCGACACAATATTAAGAGTCATCGCAGGACTTTTGTCTCTTCAGTGTATATTTGACCACTATATTATCTTCCCCATGTGATCATGATGTTCTAAGAGACGGAATAAAATTTGAATATGAGCATTGTGTTGCATGTTCTCCGGAGTGATCTGAAAAATAGCTTTCATTTATCACAATTGCGTCTATTTTGACAAAATTTTGAAATTTCCTGATTGTACTACGTAATAGTTATAGATTTTCACAGAAACATAAACTAAAATGTTTTTAATGGTGTTTTGCAGTGTCCTTACTAAAAAGCAAAGAAAGTTACTAGGCAAAGGAAAAACAATTTATCAATAATAGCGTTTCATTTATATTATTAATAGCAGCATTTACCAGAATTCCAATTTCTTTTTCATTGTCCCATTGCTAAATCTATATCTCAAATCCGACGATGAAAAATGATGCATAGCTTCACCTATGACGTTTCTCAAAGGATAAAACAACCATTTTCTATTCATCTGAATTCTGTCATGAAATTTCTTTTTACTATTTCTGCATATTAATTTAGCAACTATATTTATAATAATAAAAAAGGGAATATCAGAACTACATTTTAAAACAATTATAATTCTTTAAAACATATATAAACAATAATATTTAGTAAGGTTTTTTTCCCCTTTCAGACAGATCAATAATTCATTTCTACAAATCTATCATAATTTCCAGATACAATTGCTTCTAAAAGTTTTAAAATCTAAAAAAAAATGTTTTTGTTCCTAATTTATAGACACATCTGCTATATTTATATATGAAACACGAAGAAATGTTCTTAAATCGCAAACCTTTAGTCAGTTATTTGATTTATTATTTCAAAAATTCGTCCCATTCTCTTATTCGATTTTTAATCTTTTTATAAGCTATTAAAAAATCAAAATCTAGCAACTAAAGAACTAAATAAATAAAAATATAGCACATATATTCCGGTTAGAATTTCTCCTTTTTTGGAATATTTAGAGAAGACACTTCCGTTTCCACGAATTCTAAAAATAATGTTTTCGAAGTATCTTATCTAATATCGTCTCAAAAACAGAAAATAAAGAAAAAGGTAAAAGCACTTTTAAGATATTTTTGGCTCCTTCGTATAAACTCAAATGTGCAAAATGTATTCCAAAATGGGTTCAAAATTTGATTCTTTTTCTTTATGTTTTACATGAATAAAATAGAAAAAAAAAATTTTAAACACAAAAAATGATATACATTTCATATCATTTATAAAAATTGTGATTCTTTTGCTCCTTGGGGTAAATTAAGAAAAAAAGCTATTTACAAAACCAATATTACATTGTAATTATGATGGTTAATACATAGTATGTGTTCCAGACGATGTTATACTTTCCAAACAAATCCTAGGCATGCTGAGTATCGAATTATTGATCTGATCTTGGTGAATATTACACCACTCATCAAGTGATACTACTGAAGTTCCAGTAGATATGTAGGAGTTATCTGACGGGCTACAACTCCTCAGCCAAGAAGGTCCCACACATGTTCTTCTGGATTCAAGTCGGGTGAAAATGCTATCCAGTCTATACGGGTGATATCCGAACAAATGCATTCGTTTAAGGTATTTGCCCGACAAGGATGGGAGTTATCATCCGTAAACACGAATTTTGTGCACATGGCGTCCCAAAATAAAGGAGCATATTGTTAAAGAATGATGACCCGATAGATCTGGACTGTCATGGTAACGATTTGAGCATGCAGATCAGTTCTGGAATCTAGAATAATTCCTCCCCAAATGAGCAATTCTTAACCTTGTAACAGTGTTGATCAATTATGTTATCTTGGTGATAACGGGTACCTGGCGCTCCATCCACCGGGAATATAATTTTGAACTAAACATGGACTTATCAGGAAGCATCTCACAACCCCACTGTTGCGGTGTCCACAATGCATGCTCTCTACTCCAGGCTAACAGCAGAAAACAGTGAGTTACTAAGTGGGGAACGTCTGAAAAGTCTACGAGCATATAGACCAATCTATCCTAAACGTCTGTACACGGTTTAACTTGAAACTGTAATACCGCTGACTGAAGTGAATAGACGTGGAATCTGATGCTAGATAACGTCTGATTCTTTTGGCAGTAACTGCCAAATACAGATCCTCATTCGGCATTGTAAATCTGGGGCGACTTGTGCTGTAACGCCTACTTACATTGCCATCATGTCGGAATCATTGCCAAACCTGGAAATAACACTCTGGGTGATTCCAAGTTCCTCAGATACTTCCAGCTGGGTACACCCACATTTCAGACAGCCAATAATTCTACCGTGTAAAAAACATCCAAATACGTCCTTTGTGTTATAACTTATGCACTGAAAGGCTTATAAAAAGCTAGCGTAAAACTTTACTTCTTTGCCTGTATTCCTTATACATCACTACCTTACATTCTCGTCATTGTGATGTATATTGGTTTTCATTTGGTCTCTCTCCTTCAATTTTCATATGATATTTGAATTTGTGTGTAGTCATTTTACCGGGTGGTATATTTATTTTAGATTTCGATTACCGCTTGATTTAGAATTATTCTTAATTTATGGACATGAACATACATACATTTTTTTCTTATACATAAAATCATTACTACGTAGGATTTAAAAGCATTACATTCGCTTTATATTCCGATTAAATTTTATTATTTTTATTTTTTAATCATGTATGTTTTAAACACGAAGTTTCCTTTCATTTGCATTTAGAAATGCTGTGGTTGATTGGCATATTATAATAGCTTTCTTAGGATCGAACTAAATTTTGATTCTTTGAAAACTTTTTTTTATAATGCAGCAAAGAATTATTTTACTAATGTTATTCAATTTATGTTAGATTAAACAAACGAATCGATGATAGCATTCGATAACGTAGCAATTTATTTTGCTCTTATTTTGGATTATTCTTGTTTTATTTTCACGATGATTTTAAAAATTAATTTATATCTTTTGTCTGAATTCCAATATATTTTATTACATATAATACCTTCTAATGCTATGGGGATGTATAAGAAAGAATATATCACGTATTCATACATTTCTAGAATAATATATTCTAAAAATTTTTATCAGCTTTTTTTCTGATCAATAAAATTTAAATAATTCGTTTAATTAAATAAAAGTCCTGAATTATATTATAAATGTAAAAATCTGTATAAAAGCTTTTGATTATTTACTGATAGCTCCTTCGTCCTGGTAGACATCGTTGTTTGAATACACATAAGCATTGTCAGTAGTTGAATAATTTTTTTTTCTAAATGAAATTATTAATTTATTTTTTCAGACTTATATACTCCTTCAAAATACAGGAAAGTTGGAATATATCTCCAAATTTATCTGAGTACTATCTATGAGTTGTATGAATGTGTCCCCCTGTAAATACGGGTTGTGAAAGTAATGAGTGTTTAGCTAAGGCATACTCTTGGTCCTAGTTGGTTCTACTTTAAAAAAATGAGACGCTCATTCGGCTTAAAATAGCTGACGGCCGTCAGCGTGCTTGTACATGGCAATTGCCATTAGTAACAACAACATATATGAGTATCTAGAAATTATATCCCCACAATTAAAAATGACTTTAAATCCATATCGCGATATTAAATTATTTCATTGATATTCATTCTAAACTGAACAATTGTGTTAACGACTTGAATTTAAACACTAAGGGCGCTGTCCGAAAAGCCAACCTTTCTCGCATATGGTACATTGTACTTTCAGTCTGAATTATGACATTCTCTAAGTGAAGAAATAATTTACTAACCGGCTTGTCATGCATAATGAATTTAAGAGTGATAATATATCTTGCTTTTCCTTTCTTTGATAATCTTTCTTTCAATTTTTAGGTATTCTTATAATTTGGTTCTTCAAATGTTTAGCCTGGATACTAGAAAACTTTTTACATCACAAAGTTTATAATTATTTTTTTGGATTCATTAAAAAGTATCAAAAGTTCGCTTGAAAGTGAAAAACTTCTTAGCTTTTAACACCTCTACTCTATCGTATATATGTGTTACATTTTTAATTTTGTTATACATTTCATCGTATACACAGTTTGCAATTTGAGATATATGGAAAACATGCATAAGGTGAGTGAATTTTTTAAAATACATTTTCAGGTTTTATGCAAATATGTTTCCAAGTATACACTTTTAATATTTCTTCAAGGTTTGATATGTCTAAGTGAATACCATAACTTAAAAACTTCTTTAAACTGATAGATTAAATCCATCTCGTGGTCTCTTTCAAAAAGTCAAAAGCCTCCAAATTTGAACTAATTCTTTCTTTAGAAGATTTATCTTACATATATTCTCAAATCCAAGCAACTATTGTAAAATTTAAGTTTTCTGCAATTTCTTTAACAACCTTGTATTCTTATATATTTAGTAAAAATACTACGCATTTATATTTTAAAACAATTGATACCTCCCTTTGAAATAGATTTCTATGAATTAATTTCTCTGCATGGCGCAGCAGATTCAACATCTTGACTTTTGTACCAAAAATAAATAAATAAATAAAATCAAAATAGATGCGATAAATAAATTGTATATTATTATTTATTTATTTATATATATATATATATATATATATATATATTATATATATATACTGCTCAAAACAATTAGGGGAGCACATGGTTTTAACAGAATTACGCAAAGATATCTACCAATAAGTAACATAAAATGAATCATCCATAAATTACTGCCTGCCAGGAAGCGGAAGAAGAAAACTTTAAATGGAAATCAAAGTTCATGACGTCAAAAACCAGAAAAAGGAGATAAGGCCAGAAATCGGAATGTTGCAGAAATGTCTGTTTCATTGCCATAACTGGGGAATTTGATTGGGAAGTTTTTCTGTTTTCCAGATAAGCTTATGCGAATGTTTGAACAACGTAATTTACACGAATTCATGGCATGGTGTGTCATAGGCCGATTGGAATCAGGCTAAACACAACGGAGTGTCGCGGACGCTGTTGGAGTCGCCAGAAGTGTTGTTGAAAGGCTGTGGAATCGATTTCAAGAAACATGATATGTTAGACGTCGACCAGGGCAAGGTCGGCCACGCGTCACTACAGCAACTGATGACCGGTATATACGGTTAACAGCCCATCGAAACAGAACAGAGAATGCTACTCAGCTGCAAAGACAGTTGTTCTTGGCAACAGGACGAAGGGTGTCCAGCTAAGCAGTACGTAATAGGCTTCATGGGGGAGGTCTCTATGCACGTAGGCCAATGGTCTTCATTCCGTTGACCCCACGACACCGTGCGGCCCGAAGAAGATGGGCTGCTGAACATCGAGATTGGCAGCAACATGATTGGAGCCAAGTCCTATATACAGATGAGTCCCGTTTCAGTCTGGAGTGTGACACTCGACGTGTTCTGGTATGGCGGGAGAGGGGCACTCGAAATAACCCCGCATTTGTTCGTTAAAGGTCACAATACAGACGAGCTGGTTGGATGGTATGGATTGGAATCAGCAAAGGCGGACGAATAGACCTGCATATCATTCGGAATGGCAGTTTGACGGACCGCAAGTATGCAGACGAGATACTGCGATCTCATGTCCTCCCTTACGCTGGAGCCATTGGCGATTCCTTTGTTTTCCAGGATGATAATGCCCGACTGCATAGAGCTCGTCCGGAGAAGAACATGCTTGAAGCTGAAACCATACAGCGTATGGAATGACCAACGTGCTCTCCTGACCGGAATCCAATCGAACATGTATGAGACTTGCTCGGACGACGCATTGCTGCGCGGCCAAGGCCGCCTGTGACTGTCCCAGACTTGGTGATAGAAACTTCTTGAGGAATGGAACAGTATCCCCTAAAGTCTGATAGATAACCTCATCGCATCCACGGCAAACATGTGTGCAGCAGTTTTAGCCGTTCGAGGAGACCACATGTCCTATTAAAACTCATGCATCATGTCTATTCAGAGCCTTTTTTTACCGTTTACATTTAACCAAATTGTTGCCCTATATGATCTTTTCATGTTTTTTCCATATTTTCAAAGAATTAAAGCTTAATTCCACATTGTTTTATTTTTTCTCTGTATTGAGCATGGATACTGCGTACTACCCATTGTATGCCAATACGTGGCTGTCTCCCACGGTTTTCTTGAATTTTTTGCTTGCTCCCCTAATTGTTTTGAGCAGTATATATATATATATATATATATATATATATATATATATATATAATATGTATTCAAAGAATTTTACAATCTCTTTTTGCAGATTATTTTACCTTGCATTATATAAAATTTTCGAATATCCTGAATATTTTTAAAAAATTCTACTCAAGAACAAAGCATACAAATTTTGTGGAATGATTCCTAATAATTGAATATTACTTTTAGAGCAAAACATTTTGAGTTGCATAAAAGTTTTTAAAACTTGAAAGCGGTTGCTAATATTATTAAAATTCAGGAATATAATCATATTAGGCATTGGCATGTTTCTATTTTTCAATTAGAGTGCCATGAGGTGAGATTAGTTTTCCTTTAAATAATCGAACTATCAATTTTTCCCCTAAAATCCCAGAATGCAGATTTTCGATACATATGAATGAAGCTGCCTTAGATATTTAGAAAAGAAAGAAATGGCCATTCACTCAAATATCGGGAGTTAAATAAAAGCAGCATATTTTTGATCGAGAGTATAATCTATAAATGTATTTATTCCTCATTCAGGACACTGACATGAAATTCTATTATACAAATTTTCAACACATTCGTATCATTTTATTTTCTACAAATACAATCTTTCTACGAAAATCAGATTTTAGAAGAGTCATTTATAATAATAAAAAATGTAAGCACAGCACGCATCCATTTATAAAAAGGAGAAAAATTCTCATAGTATTTCACTTTACCTTTTTTCTTTCTCGAAATCTTATTATTAATGCTTCCTCAGCTCAGCTTTAGATTATTATTTTTTTATTTTTTCGCAGACTTTTTCTTGGCTTTATATCTTCCTGCGTGCATCTCAATAAGATTTATTCTAACATTTTTCAGTTTTGCATCACAAAGGACCGAAGAAAAACTTCCAGAAAAGATTCCTTGCATTGAAAATATTACGTATAGTTAAGTTTTTCCCTAGCCTCCCGCGTCCTTTATTTCTTCCTCTTTCTCTGCACTTAACGTGGTCAGCTTCAAAAATTATTTTGTAATTTCTTTTTCCCTTTCCTCAAGTGAAAGTAGGGAAAAAATGAGCGACAGAGAAAAAAAAGTAAGGAAAAAGAATTGTAAACGCAGCATTATAAGACATTCCTAGGGATACTCCATGCCGAATAGAAAAAGCCAACTTATTTGAATAAGACAATTCTCTTTGATTATTTTTTCCCTTTGCTTTATCCCCGAATGATCTTCTTCAGATCTTCTTTTATGTCCACATCTTCATGAGCATGTAAAATTTTAATATATATTCTCTTTATACAGAAAAAATAAAATAAATATACAGCACAGGAGGCCATTTTTGTCGTCTTTGAATAGAGATAAGTGGAGATTATATGCACTGAAATTTTTCTTACAAAGGGAAAAATTATGCTAGGAATAAATTTTATTTAATTATTTAAGATTATTTTCATTAAATTTTCTTATAATACTGATATAACTAACATTAATCTTTAATATTAAATGGCATCATCAGATAACATTAAATATCAAGGAAATAATTATTAATGCTATCTGATGCTATTTGATGACATTCATTTTATGTTGTTAACATGTATAGAAAGAGATATCGCAAATAAAAATACCTAAAAAATATTAGTTTATATATTTAGATTTAATTATTTTATTTACCTTTGCTTTACACTCGTTTGATGATACTAAGACCTTACTTTATGCTCACATCTTCATGAGTATGTAAAATATTAATTTATATTCTCTTTACATGGAAATAAATAAATATAAATATACATCTCATAGAGGCCATTTTTGTTTAATTTGAAATAGAAATAAGTGGGTATTATGAGCACGGATTATGGGAATCTTCACTTTTCAAGCATTTAAAAATTATTTGAAGAATTCAATACAAATTATAACTATCATAGAAAAATAAAAAAAATTATTTGCATAGTTCTTGCTATTTATACAAGTATTTAAAGAAATTGCATGCATACTATAAAACTGACTGGCTTGATATTCAAGAACTGAATGGAAATAGTTAAAAATAACTATTGAAATAATTATTAAAAAGTAACATTCCAAATGAAGCTGATACACTACTAAAAGAATAAGATTAACGATTTTAATTAAATATTTCCAATTTCTTCAGTTAATACATTTCCTAATTAAATTTGGGAATCTATTGGCTTCCGGTTTGTTGGGTTGGCTCTCGCTACAGTTGTGGGCATAAAACTGTATGAGGCTCGTTAATATACTACCAATAACTCGACGAGCTTTCTATTGGAGGGTTTGCATATTTGTGATGGTCATTGAAACCAAGAGTATATTAAATTAATCCAATTATTCAAATTATGCATTTTTTTATTTCATGACAATTATTTTCACCCATATCTACAATCAGCTTAAAAAGATATGAAATTCTGTCACTCACACACAAAGAGACAGAAAAATGGAAATTTAACAGACATTTTTTTTCTTTCAAATTTCCTTAATTTTGGGGGCGATATGGGGGGGGGGTCATTCTGACAATGTAAAAGATTAAAAATAAAATTGTGTACTTTATTCGGCTTAGATACATTTTGGTTTCCATATTTTACTTCGCATTTATTATAAAATTAATTGAAGAATATATATGGAAAATGAGAGACAATTAAATAATTAACTACATTATTTTCTTATTTAAAAGAAGAGACTTGTGACTTATTGACATTCGAATAAACTTGTATTTAAATTCTAATCTGGAATATATTCTAATTAACCATTGTTTCAAACTCGTATCTCATCAATAATATTACTCTTAGTGTATTTTTTTTCATATAAAATATTAAGAAATAATAAAAAAGCCTTATGCTGAAATTTGTTCATTCGATTTCTACCAAATGAATACTTGCGTTTAAAATAAGTTTTCGGTTTATTTAAGTTATACCAAGCAAAATTATGCCTGTTCACGTAATAAATATTATCAAATTAAGTTTCGAATTCTACTTCTATCTCAATAAGACATAATAATAAATAAAAAAAATCCAGTTCTCTTAGATTACTTCCTTACAGAAGCTTATTTAACGATATTTTTTTTTCTGGAAACAAACGTGGCTCTGTCATTTAATTGATACAAAGATCTTTGGCTCCATGAAGAATTTACTTTAGTATTGGCAGAGTGCACTCGTCGTTAAGTCGGCGCTTAACGAAAATCCACCTTGGCGCAAAGAAACAAATGAAACCTTTCTCAAAAATGAATCTCTGAGATTCTGGCGGCTTTCTTTTAGTGTCGTTTTTCCGAAACTTTGAGAACCAATCTCTTTGGCGATGTATTTTGATTTGCTTTCGGGTCACGCCGATATCTTCGTTAATACCTTTGCTGGGATTCTCTGTCAAGGAGTGTATCTATCATCCATGATTACGCTTTGAGGATACCTTTGTTCGCCAACTGAACAAATAAAGATATCGATTGCACAAAGAATGGAGATTGATAAGGAATGAAAGATATTAAAACTGTGAGATGTATTGGAGAGTATTTTCAGCCCCGGATGTTACGAATTAGAAAACTAATTTAAACAGAGATACAGAGGTTTATTGTTAGATTTATTAATGTTTTACTTGAAGACACTCTATTGCCATTTTAAGGCGACCAGGGACCTTTAAAATTATTTTTTGTACTTTTCACCTTGGCAATTTGAAATTCGAAGGCATTAAAATTAATTCTATAGGAGATGACGTACAAAATTTTAAAGCATTGTATTAATCTATTTATGAGTTAAGGGGTTATTATAATATAATATAATATAATATAAACGATAAATAACGTTAATTGAAAAAATGTTCAAGAATCTCCAAATTTGTTCAAAAGCACTTCAATTTTTATTCTTACTTACTCTAACCCTTTTGAAACAAAAGTTGGGATTAGCCTTGAAGTTTGAGTACGAAATATCAATTAACAAATATAATAAGTTAAAACTATTGATTTCTTTTAAAGTTCAAGTAGTTGCGATTTATTATTACATAGATTAATTTTGATATTTCGTACTCAAACTTCAAGATTAATCCCATCTTTTGTTTTAAAAGAGTTAGAGAACTTAAAAAAAATTACAGTGCTTTCTAACAAATTTGAAGTTCCTGGAACATTTTTCATTAACGTTATTTATCGCTAATATTATTTTATACTAACACTCCTACCTCATAAATAAATTAATACAATGCTTTAAATTTTGTGCGTCATCTCTTGTAGGGGTAATCTTAATGTTTGCAAAATTTCAAATTGCTAAGGTGAAAAAGTACAAAAAATTATTTTAAAGTTCGCTGGTCGCCTTAACTAAGAATTTGAATTATTGATTTTATGAAACTAATCAAATAATTATGTTTATTATTTTCTAATTTATAATTTATTGACGAATGTATTTACGGTTGAAGTATATTATGAATTCTAGGTCATGTGTGGTTTTTTTTAAAGAGAAAAAAACCAATCTAAATAAATACTTTTTGGTATAAAAAATAAATTAACTTAAAACAATATAAGAAACATAAATTAATGAAGATTTCTTTTAATATTTAAGTTGTTTGAAATTGATTCTTTGATTCTATAATAATATGACAGTTAAGGATAAGATTATATTTGTGATTCTAATTTTAAGAGAAAAATTGTAAATATAGTATGGATTTTTTTTAAAAAAAAATTATGCTGATAGAGAGTAAATTTGGCCAAGGGTTAAAAAATATATATTCCAAGAAATATATGGAACACAAAAAAATTAAAATAAAAATTATATTCTTTTAGAACTTAATAGGATGGAAATTTAGATATTATAAACAAGATTTATGTTACAATGTAAAGCTGTACCCAGAATTCTGTCTCCTTTTTGAAGAAAAAAAAAATCAACTTCAACAAATTTTCTTGGACAAAAATTATGAAGAGCTCTGAAAAAAAATCATATTGTAAGTCTAATGAGGCATTGGAAATTTATAATTTCTAAAATATGAGAGAAAAAATTAAAGCAAATACTAAAAGAAATTACTGCAATTTTTAAATGGCATTATTTGAAAGTAAATTACTGTGTTTTCATTTATTAAACAATACGAAGAAATAGGAGTAAATTTTAAATAATAATGTATTAAAAATTATTTTTTAACTATTTTTTAGAAAATAACTATCAAATTGTGGAATGGCTGTGAAGGAATGATTATATATATATATATATATATATATATATATATATATATATATATATATATATATAATATAAATTTCAGATAGTGTAAAATTTATTTCCGTGCTTTGATATATTTTGATGGCATGCGAGAATATGTAAAATCATTCTGCTCCATTTCAGCCTCTTTCAGAGCTTTAATAATTTTTAATAGCATAATCAATTCTTTACGTATTAAGTACCATTTATAATGATTGTAGTAGGAGATGCGGAATCGTAAAAAAATAAATATTTAGTTATTTATATAGCGAGTTAAAGAACGAAAGAAAGATATAAATTTGCAATCTGGAATAGGAATTCCATACGTTAAAAATAGATTGCTTCTTTGAAAGCAATTTTAAATATCTTGGTATATATTTTAAATTCGTTATTTAAAATTATTTTCCTGTGTTTGAAAATATTTAAAATAAAGTATTCTTACAAGTATGAATTTTCATGGAATATGAATTAGGGGGAAAAATCGTATCTCTAATTCCTACTTCAGTGCAAATGTAAAATTAATTCACTTCAGATATGGGCACAGACACACGTGCGTGCATGGATTCTTTTATTTAAGCAAAACACATTAATTTTAAGTGGATGGTGTTTTCAAAAAATAATGCGAGTCTTTGGAAAGATCGATATAATTATACCATGAGATTTTATTCAAATAAACTTTTTTCTGCTGTTCTTTGTTTTTTAATATTTCTGAAATGTATTTTTAATAACTACTTGAATTTGAAAGCTTTGAAAGGAAATACTTTGCCACTGAAAAAAGAATTTTCAATTTTAATGGCATCGTTCATCTAACATTTATAACGATTCATCCTGTGTTTCATTTAGTTGAAAAATTCCACCTTTTTTAGGTTTTATGCCTCTTTTTATATCTGAAGGGTAATAGAAATATATTGAAAACACTCAATTTTTCTACTTCGCTTTGATGGAATTTGAATAAAATTTCCAGACGCATATGAATAATATTTTTAATATTTAATACACAGTTTAAATGAAGGATGCATTTTGATGACTTTCAACTCCATATTAAAAGTCAGATGCTTTTTTTTATTATGTAAAAAAATTCCATTCAAACGAATCTAGGAAACAATAATAAAGTATATGCTGTTTTTTTAATTAATTCGTAGATTTAAAATCCATAACTTTTATAAAAAACCAACAAGCTGATATTGATTAAGAAATAATATAAAGCAATCAATTATTCACAATTCAGTAAAAAAACTTTACGTTTATATGAAGGCAATGCATTTATTTATACATTCATTAACATTCTTATTGAAATAGAAATGTTTATACAGTTTTTTTTAAAGAGATTTTTTACTACTTGTATGATCTTTCAAAAGTATCTTCATGTGGATTTTTTCTGTGAAGTTTTAAAAAAGAGGTAAATGCATGTTTTTAGGGCACCAATATAAAATTAAAGTGTGTTCTTCATATGTTTGGAATGTTTCAGTCTTTTTTTTTAAATCAGTTTAGATACTTTTGCCGAACCAACAGATATGTGCTTTGGGGTCAATGGGGACAGTGTGAATTCCATGGTGTTTCAAGGTTCTATACTGAATTTCTATAAGTATCTTCTGTATTTTCCGGCGATGTGTCCTTATGTTCCATAGCTAGCTGTATTTGTAAACTATCTTCACTTTCCCTCCAGATCTCTGAATCATATTCTGGTTCGTTCTGCCGTGGATTTAATTGATAGTAAAGAAATATGAGATTGTAGTTGTTGATACTATGTTTGTTTTCATTTGTAGGAAAAAGGAGTAGTTTTGCTTTTAAATGAATGATATTCTATGTTAGTCTGCATCTGCTATATTACATCTTGCCATCAATGCAGTAACTATCTTCCTCGTTTAAGTTTGTTCTGAGGAAGAACTGGATGATAATACTGATAAAGTTCAAAATACGCCTTTTGTATTCTACTTAGAGAATGGGACTATTTAAGTCAAATTTGGAGATTCTAAAATGCAAGGCTTCTTTTTGGATCTAAACCTGTAATATGCCAATTTTCCACTTCCTAGAATGTAGTTATTATTATCGTAGAATGTAGTAGCTAAAATGTACATTACTTTTTCGAATGTAGATGTCAGTCTTCAACTTCCTGGAATACAACTATTATTATTTATTGCATTACATTACTTCTAGGAATACAATCAGTCTTCTACTTCCTAGAATACAACTATTATTATTTATTATATTATATTACTTCTAAGAATATAGTAATTTTATAAATTTCATAAATATCTATAGGAAATTTTTTTATGAAACACATGCTTTTCTGATTATGAGGAAGTCGATTCATCCTGCCACTACTGAGAGATAATTCTTTTGGTTATAAATTTATAAAACTGATGGAATTTTATGGGGTTTGATTAGAACTTACTATTTTAATGAAGTTTTAAGGAAGAACTATGCATATATGTATGGTTAATGGTTTCAGTTCATCTTTCCTTTTTTTTCGATAGTGTCTCCGAGATACTTAAAAATGTTATTCTCTCCGATAGCTTGGTAATTGAATTTATCTGCAAGGCAGGCAACTAGTGACTGATGAAGAAATCCTTTGGAGGGTATAAAAGGAAAAGCAAAAGGCTGGGGTTTTTTTTTCATTGACATTTTTTAACATAAAAATATTCATATATGAGATAATAAAAAACAATTATAACGATTTAGTCTTACTTAAATTTTATTTATTTCAATTTAAAATTTTTTACTCAATTCAATAACAGTTTTGTTGAAAACTCTAAGTATATATTTAATTTTATAAAAACAATCATAAGTAAAAATTTAGTTATTCAAACTATTCAGTTTATGTAGAAAATTATAATTCAAAACAATTATTTAAAGCCATTATTGAAAAAAAGGAATGATTTATAAGGGAATAAAATTTATGCCCTTAAAATAAATTATTTTAAAAACGAAAAAGATTTACATGAATGGATTCTGTATGATGATATACTTTGGAGTGATTAGAAGAAAATGTTATGTAACTTTTTGTTTAAGAATCTTATTAACATTTTCAAATCAGATTCATTTATCATCTAATAACTAACTAATTAGAAATTTTGTTACCTTCAGATTTAGTTAAAAAATTAGAAAAAAATAAAGAATTTTTATTTTTATAGTCGTAAAATTAAAAAATGAATAAAAATAATTCAAAAATATAATTGAAAAATAAGAAAAAAATTAATAATTTTCAATAAATTTGCTTTTATACATTATAAATTTGTTTTAAAAGTATTTGAATGAAATAATAATAATGCTGTATATGAAAGTATATAAGTTTATGAAAGTATAATAATGCTGTAAATATTTTAATTGGATTGAATGGAGCTGAAAAAAAAACTGATATTATTTAGTTATCTCTTTGCTTTTTCAGAACTTGGATAGAAAACCTAGAAAATTCTGTTTGAAAAATGTTATTCCTATTGTTGATAAAATGAATATATTTACATTTCAACACAAAATTATGCTTGAGTCTGTGTAATAATGAATTAATTCATCTATATTAATGGCTTAGTATAAAATAGATGCAGGTGAACTGAATAACTAATAGGGAAAAATCGCATGGCTTTTAAAACTAAAAGAGAAAGTTCTATTATATCAAATTAAGGAAAATAGATTATTAAAAAAACGAATTATAATCTGCACATAAAAAGAACGTGGGAAGATAAGAAGATAAAAAGAATATTTGATATCCAAAAGGTTTTCTAAAAGCAGCAAATTCATTCGTTCCTCAAAATTATGGCTAAAATTAGAAGTACTTTCAATACTTGTTTACTTCTTTATTCGTAATTTCTTGCAGTTCTTATTAATGAGTTGGGATTTTATTTTTAGTGGAAAGGTTACCACAAGTCGTAATCATCGTCATTTCGAAATTTTATACCCAATTATATGTTAATATCCTTCTTTAATGATATTTCGAGACATTCTTTTGAACATAACTCTGACCATTAAACCTCTTTGTGCATGCTGTTATGCATACAGAAATGATTTCCATGTCATAAAGTGATAGTTTTTATTTCGTATTAAATTCGAAATGTTCTCTCGTTTAATATGGACATTGGTCAGAAAAATATCTTCGTAAACATTTCCATGAATGGATTTTAAAAGGATAAACACTTTTCTCTAGGGTGATGATAACATGGTACAATTGATGTATACGAATGACAAGACTGTTCAATTTTCCGCTCTATTAATTTCAAAAGATAAGTCTAGTTTCGATTAGTTTATTTCTTCATTTCGATTCATTTATTTTAGGATTCATTTATTTGTATTTTACTTATTTGTTTCCCTTTTGGCCAATGTTTTTAAAGTAATAGCAAAGAAAATTATATGCTTGTTTATTTTTATGGCTCCAAGATTTATTTGGCGATTTTCAGATTATGCCAAGATTGCCAAGTTTCAGTATACAATCATCAAAAAAAATTGGATGAAACTTTTATTACACGTAACATTTTCAAAAAAATTGGATTGGTAGAAACTATTAGAGAGGAAAGATTCCAAAAGGCAAACTGATTAATATCGTTCATTTACTGATATTTTAAAAGTTTTCATTTACTGTTGTCAGTTTTTTGGCTGAATCGATATATTGTTATGAAGTCAAACTCTCAATAAAATGTTTTGGGATTCTAATGATTATTTTAAGAGTTATACAGTTTTAAAGAATAAGGTATTGCTTGTAGCATATTATAGTTTTCAGCATATTGCAATTTTATTATTGTGTTATTTATTTCCTACGATGTAAATATTATCAATATAAAGTTTCCTCAATATGCTCTAAATATTTTTTTCTATAAAACTTCCAATACTTACACTTTAATGCTAACCAGACTGCGTATTTTATCACAACAAATTTGCTAAGGGATGGAAATTAATTGGTTATTTTTTTAAAATTAGGTTTATTATTATTATGTTTAGTATCGTAGTACGATATGGATTTACATTGCTATATATTTTTCCAAATATAGTTAAAAAGCACGCCCTTTTTTTACCAATTATTTGAATAATGAATTTATTTTTACAAAAAATACAACTGTCTAAAAATGTTAAGAATGTAAATAATTTTGTGTTTCTTCACAACAAATAAAATGCATGAAAACCTCTAAGTTAAAACAAAATACATGGATATGTTTACATTTAAAATTTACGCATATGTATTTCATTTCATACATTTTCATGAAACTAAAAATGAATTCCGAATTATTCATTTTAAATTTTAAAGCAATAAATTATGTCTCCACTCAGAAAAGTAGAATACATAGTTTTATTTTTTGCATATTTTTTATGAGCCATTAAAACTGCAAGTCGAATCGAAACCTAACTAAATAAACAAAAGTACGATGCACATATGCCGTTTCCAATTTCTGAGTCTTTGATAGTTTCTGAAAATGCAATTCACTTCCTAAAATTCTTAAAAGCAAAGACTTCGGAATATTTTATCTGATATTGGTATGGAAATCAGGATAGACTTTGAAAAAAAAATGCTGTCAAAAGATTTTGACTTGACAAGAAAAATAGGTCGTACAAAAAATGAACACATTACTGTATATATA
>JAOUZG010000635.1:1945634-2004346 GCA_026289955.1 Argiope argentata | reverse complement strand
TTATATATAAATATATATATTCATAACTGATATTTCGCAAAAAGTTCAGATCAATAGTGATAGAAAAAAATTTATAGGAAAAATAACATTTTCCTAGCAAATCGTAGTATATAAAATTCATTTTCACATTATTAATTAGATATTGTCCGTTTAATTAACATACAATTAATTTATTTACTTTACTATTTATTACTTTACTATTTACGGAATAAAGATTGCTTATTTCTAATTTGTTTATCATTTTCCTTATTATTTCAACAAAAATGAAAATATTTATTTATTTTTTAAAGATACCAAGTTATTTGATAATACAAATTTCAATGTCATTTATTGCAAGTATCTTTCAAGAAAATTGAATAATTCTGGAAGCAATGATTTCGAATAATGATTAATTTTCTTTAAAATAATTCATTATTCGAATTATTTCGAATAGTGAATAATTTTCTTTAAAATAATTCATTATTTGTTCTTATTCAAAAATTTAATTTAATATTTTTCTGGAATTGTATAAGTTATTTAGCTATTTTGTTCTTAAAATCCAGAAGTGAATACGGAATTCATTTTTTATATGAGCCAAATATATCAAAAATCGTATTTTTTATAGTTTCAATTGAAGAAATGGTGTATTTTTCTAATTTCAAAAAAGAAAAAAATGTTGCATAGTCATATGTGATTGGAGATTTATCTAAAAAAAATTGCTCTATGTCAAATAAATTATTCATAGATTTAAGAAAGTTATTACTCATTTATTTATAAAAATAAACCAATGGAAATTGTCTCCCTGTAACCTTCTTGATTACTTTCTAATGTAAGTTTTTTTTTTTTTTTTTTTTACCGTTGACAAAATTGCAAAACGAATAAAGCAGTGGAGGCTTTACATGGTAATGCCGATTCACAATTATGAAATATTGATATTTCATGCAAATCTAATACTTTTTAAAAGAATCTATCGTCGAAGTATGTAATTTGGCTGCCCTTCTTTCCATTTAATTAAACCAAAATTTTAAATGAAATTACATTTATAATAAGAGGATATCATATATGAGAAAAAATAAAGACTGTCAATCGTGTCAAATATTCTGTTTAAAAAATAAGCATTATATATGCTAAATTTGTTACCGAATTTAATCTATATAGCTCTTTGCGTTTAGTATTTTTCGAGTTCCCTTACACCCGAACAGCCTCTTAAATAGATTTTTTTGAATGGACCTCACTTTCACTATTTGATGAAAATAAAAATAAAAATATTTTTGGGTCCATACAATAAATGTCATCCGTCTAGTCCAATATAGATGAGTTAATTGTGATTTTTCGAGTTCATAAACAGATTGTAATCTTAAAGATGCATGTTTTCTGACTCAGATCAGAAATTTCGAGATTCTTCGAAATCAAGAGCTCAAATTTGTTTAACTATATTTTTTCTGTATTTCATATATAAGAAATAATAAAGAACAAAACGAATATATCCCTTCAAGCGGCTGGAACGTAGAAAGTCGCTCCAAGGTGTCTCTTGAAAACCGGCAGGAACGTAGAAATCCTCTCCAACGTGTCGCTTTAAAACCGCCAGGAACGTAGAAAGTCTCCATCCTCAAATATCTCTTAACACGGCTTCCCCGTAGAAAGTCGCCATTGCTTTCCCCCCGTAAGTGTAATAAACGAGGTGGGAGATCGGCTTGTTAGAGCTCATTTTCTAGTTTCCGCTGGCTGTTAGAATGCGGGTGGTCCCTCCAATTAGGGAATAGGAAATCCCCCCTGAGAATAGGACATCACTTTCTTGTAAGAATTCGCGATAACAGGACCGATTGGTGATATGAGCTGTATACTTCATTCTTTCTTTCAATATTTCATTTCGAATCCAAAAAAAAAAACTATTATACTTATTACAGACAGGGAAACTCTCATATTTACATGCCATAATTATGTATAATAGTTTATTAAAAAAAAGCGAGTTTTCAAAAGCGGGTTTGAATTTTCTGTATTTGTCTAATGAAATATTAAAAAATCACGTTTGAACTGTTAATAATACTTTTATTAATTAAAAAAAACCTTATATATATATTTATAAAAAACCTTATCAATTTGTTTTCATCCCAATTAATTAGCGACAAAAATATTTATAAATAAATGTCATTGTAACTATTGCTTAAACTTTGTATGTAGAATTTGGGCAAGCATTTACTACGCAAGGGAAGACAAATTTGAAAATTTTTGGATATAATTATTTATTTATTGTTGACTTTTTAAACTTAACTTTAGTAAAAATGTTGTTAATTCTTTTTATAAATGCTTTTATTTAATGTATCTAGATAACTATAGTTCTTTTTTTTACTGTTTAATATTATTTTTTATTTTACTAAGTTAATGCATGCGTTATTTACTACTTTTGCGCAAATCATATTTTTCTTTCTTTTCGGGAGGAGGGGGGCAGATGGAAAAAAAACTGTTTCTTTTATAAATATAAAAAATATTTTTTGGAAATTATATATATTTATAATATAAAGAAAATAATAAAAAAAGAAAAGAAATATTTTTATTTTTATAAAAAATTATAAATATAAAATTTTTTTAAACTATTTATTTCAAATATACATTTCTATTATAAATATATATGTGAAATCTCTATAAAAAATCAAACCAAATTCATATGAGAGGAAGTTTTGTGTCTTGTGATGGACTACTAAAAGCATAAATGAAAAAAAATACATAGAAATAATACGGATTATTAAAAAAGTTTAGTATATGAATTATATATATATATATATATATATATATATATATATATATATATAAAATAAAGCACAATGTGTGTGTGTGTGTGTGTGTTCGCGCTGTACAAGACAGACCGTTTGACCAACAGCTACCAAATGTGGTACATGTATACCTAGGGTGCCGGGAATGTGCACGTCAGAGCCCCTTTTTTTATTTTTAAATAAAATTTTAATTAACTAAAAAATAAGCCAAATTTTGAATTTTTTTCTCTATAGCTTCCGAAAATATTACAGTACAAAATTGATTTTTGCATCAAGTTAAAGCTAAAAAAATTAGCTTTTCAATGATACTGATGCTTCGACCTATAAATTAAAACTCTATTTTTAATGAATTTTTAAACATTCAATTTAATCGCTTTTTTCAACAATTTATTTCACATAAAAAAAAAATAAATTTTTTTCTTTTCAAGGATATAAAATAAATCAGCTTATAATAATATGCTGCCTATAGATTTCAGAAGTTCTAAAAAATAAGTTAATTACTACCAAAAACAAAACAGAAAAATATAATTTTCATCACGTGATTATATGAAATGAAGTAAATAGGAAGTGTGATATTTTTTAAACAATAAATGCAAGAAAAAAATTTCTTGATCGTTTGCAATATCAAAATTATTAATTCAATTAAAGAATTAAAATGAATAAAAATACATAATAAAAATATATTATAAAAGTGTGACAGTTAAAACAGAAAAAGAATTTTTAAAAAACCACCAAATGATAATCTTCTGAGAGCGAGATTATTTATTAAAAATTAAGAAATTTTAAACGAACTCGAAGATGACGTCATTTCAAAGAAACGACGAACAAAAAGCAATGGATAATAAGTAGAAATAAAATATATTTGCATTCGTGATTTTTTTTAAAAATTTTCAAACAAGAAGACATGTTTTGAATTGTTACTTTTACTTATGTGAAGAAGATATATTGTGCAAATCAAAGAATTCGCCTTCGTGATTGTAAATTATCTCCACATTTTAATGAATCATGCGAAATAAAAATGCATCTGCTTTCAACGTTAAGCATACGCAATATTAAAGCTATACTGGAAAACCAGGTTAGTTATTTGAAAACGCATCTTCTTTCAAACAAATATACGTAAAAATCAAAAATGCAAAATTTATAAAATCAGATAAAAACATTATTTACCCGTATATTTCGGAGATATCAAAATTTTCTAACCAAAACAATATCATGTTCTCAGGTGAGAAAAAATAAATCAACTATCATTCCAAATTAAACATATAAAAATGTCATTTTAGGCACGTGTCTGCATAAAATGAAACAAATATGAAACATGGTATTTTGGGGAAATAAATGCATGGAAACGTTTTCTGTGATATTTTACTGTACATTTATTACTAATCCAATTAAACAGTTTTATTTAAGGAAAATATGGCTTAACATCTACAAGGTATCTTCTGTAATCGGAGCCCAACATCTAATTTCTTAATTTTTTTGGGAGAGACATACATCTCTTAACAAATGCTCTAAGTGAAATATAAAATTAGTAGATTGAGAGAAGAAATGGTGATGAATTACGACTTTTAAATTTTTACATATATCATCTGCTATGTGAATCATATTTAACAAAATATTCTACAGACAATAAGTCCTCCTTAAAATAAAAAAGTGGCACTCCAATCAACTAAATCAATTATCCAAGCTGATCGATCTATGCAAATTTCAATATAACTATTCGATAAAAATTAGCGATTTCAGATCACTTTATCAAGATCTTAAAGAAGCCAATCATGGTTACTCTAGAATAATTGGCCTAGAATATGAAAATGATGATTGTTCTAAATTTGCAAGAATTGATAAAGAAGATAAGTACTGAATAAATCAGTCATATTTGAAGAAGATAGAAATGTTTTTTTATTTACTGAGAAGTTGAAATATTAAGAATATTTTACAGAATATGAATCTATAAGACCAAAGGAATTGAAGCCATAATTTTTTAAAATATATTTATAAACCAAAAAATATGTATTATTATTATTGAGATCATTTATATACATCTAAAAATAAAATTAAAAACTGAATGTTTCATTTAATTTGGGAAATTTTTGCTGAACAATTCTTTGAGATATTATAAATTATAAAAAAATTATAACTTTTCAATTTCTGTAGTGAACATAAAACATCAACTACTCTGCTCTCAATTCTTAGTTTTATTTAATGACATACTTAGATTGAGTAAAGAAATCTTTATATTAATGGAAGCTTCATTTCCATTTTAATTTAAAACTGAATTTTGCGTGCACTGATAGAAAATCAGAGAGAGACGCGGAGTTCAAAGATAGGACAGATTAAGGCCTATATAATAATGCAAGTGAATCATATGGCTATCGAAATTTAGAGCTTAAAAAATATTTTGCTGGAAAACTTATTATGAGACTAAGTTAAAATTCATCGAACTCTTTTGTCCGAATAAATATTGACGAATCGGCTGGTCGCCAAATGCGGCTAGTTTATAATAAATAGAAAATTATTATATAAACATTTATTTGTATTCAACAAAATTCGATTATTGAATTTCATATTGCTTTGAATACTGAAATGAGTAAATGTCCAATTATAATAAATAATAATGAATAATATTAATAATAATTAATAATAATTAATAATATTAATAATTAATAATATTAATAATTAATAATATTAATACTCAATAATATTAATAATAATTAATAATATTAATAATAATTAATAATGAATAAATATCCAATTACAATTAATACTTTGCATTAAAACAAAGTTAGTCTTAGATATTAATGAAATTAAACAAATGCAATAAAGGCTGAATTACATACATTCCATTTAAACCTATTACAAGGCTGCGAATTCAGAACTTAATAATGATTACTGATTTACATGCATACTTAAAAATTAAAGTAAAAAAATGCCATTACAAATTAAAAATTAAAAATTACAGTGTTTTTATATATCTGTAACATTGCTGCTGATAATCAGTACCATATAAATATTTTAAAATGTCGTCTAGAAGAAATTTTAAGCCTAATAAAATAGCAAGAAAGATATGCTTAAAATAGATCTTATACTATAGTACCATGTTTCAGCAGATTTGGGCATTATTCCTTGCCGTAAAAGGAAACCAAAAAGTAGATGTAGTTTTTTTTTATATCTGTATTTTTCCAATTTAATACTTTCAAGGATGTTGTCAAATTGGATTTGTTGAAAAAGGCTTCAACACATTTATTTGCTTCTTCCATAATGTAATGTATCACTGTGTTACGAAAAAAAATTCTGAAAAACATCATCGAATCATCTAAACCCCAAGGGAAATTTTTTACCCATGCACTGATACTAAGAGTCGAAGTAAATTGAAAATTTGGAGGAGCATTGGAAGGTCCTTGCCAGCCAATAGGACACCTACAGCGAGCTGCATTTAAAGTATCATCATCAGATTCACTTTCCGATTTAGAGTATTAATCTTCAGAAGATAAAATTAATTCATCACAGTCAGAATCGTTAGAATTTAAATCCATATTAAGCTCAACAATTTTCGCATAAATATAATGTTAATTAAATTTAGTGCAAGAAATCAATAGTAAATTTCAGTAATATAATAAAAAAGCTTGATGATATATCTTTCATAAAGGTAATCAACACTTATTTAATTAAAAAATATTCGTAAGGTCAACTCAAGTTCCCTAAGCAGTGCACTTCACTCGAGTTTCTAGACCTTTCAAAAAGAAAATTATAGCCAGGAAAAATTAATAACCTTTGGAATTAAAATCTAAAAATAAGAATCCTATTGAATGATTACATAAGTCAAACTGTTATAAAAATACCAATGAGAAATTATAATTTGACCATGTGACCAATATGAAAGCAGAGGCAAATAAAAGTGATAACGGATTTATTTAGAGATCCCTTTGCCCTCATGTGAAAGACCTTTTTATCATGCCAGAACATGGTATTATTTTTAGGATGAGGTTTTTTGGCATCAACAAAAATCTGTAAGCGAAAAATAAAAATTTTATTATCTGCACGATTGATGTAAAATATATTTCAATTAGATAAATTAATACACAAATTTCCAATTAGTTAATTTATTTTTTTTTGAGTTACACCGGAAAATTTTTAATTAAAATTTTTAACATGCTTTAAGAATTAATAATTTATGAAAATATTAGCTTTTAAATTTTTAAAAGATATTTGTGAATATTATTTTTGCTTTGATAAAAAAAATAATTACAAATTATAAGAAGATTTTAACATCAAGAGAATTCCGATGATACATCTATGACTAGACCACCAATAACTTGCTGCTTTACCACCAAGATTCCCAAACTCAGATTTTACCAATTAATTCTATAATAAAAAATTCACGATCCTCTTTATTTATCTTTATATATAAATTAATTATGATTTAGCACAATATTCAAATTTTTGTATTGCCATTTTTAAGCCATTTTTCTCCCATCTGAGTTTTATGACTGGAAGAAAAGATCACTTAAATGAAAAACTCTGATCATCCTTCACAAACTGGCAAAACTATTATAGATTCATTAATATCTATAATTTTTGTTTGTTTTAATTAATGGACTAAAATGTGTAGCAATTAATTTTATTATTTCAATGAACTGAAAACTTAATTTTTCACTCACGGTTTTTAAACGTTTCTGAAATTATGATTACGTACTCTAAAGTGTTTTTTATTATTATTTTATTGAGCATCCATCTTTTGAAATTCACATGCAGAGAAATATTGTAAATGAAATTTTTGAAATTATCCAAGCACGATGAACATGGAAGAAACGTTCTGAAAGGGGTAATTTTTAATTGGTCGATACTTGCAGCTGTCTCCTTTTTATCTACAAGATTTCACAATTTATGAAGTTTCACAAAAATTCATAATGTTGTAATTTAATAAAGTGGATACAATTGAAATTTTGATTCCATTGCGTAAGTTAAATGAAGAAAAGGTTTTTAGCAATATTTGTTGGCAGAGAAATGCATGGATTTATGAAAATATTACTGTGCAAACTGTGAGTAATTTTTACAAATAATTGGGACAAGTTTAAGAATGATATAATAAATTGACATTCAAAATATTCACCTACTAAAAATAAGAATGAAATGATAATTTTTAAACGATATAAGCCATTTTCACAAATGGATGCTTTATTATTTTTTCTTATTTCAATATTAAAATTAACTTTAAAAACTTATTATCTCAACTTACATCTTAATTATTTTAAAATAAGATAATAAGTCAAAAATATCCAAATTAATAATATTTTAATAAACATATTATTACTAAAATATTTACTTGCTATACATTGACAAAAGATTGTTTTATTAAAAAAAATTGAAAAAAAAAATTCCACATTTTTATTTTAAAATTTTTGATAACAGCTATATATTTTCAAAAATGAACGTAGTATTTTTAATATTAAGTACTAAAAAATATTAATTAATTTTTTATATTCTATTTTAATCAGTGTACCATATATATCCTTTTATTTTAATTTCCAATGCCAAATATGCCAGCAAAATGCTTAAAACTAAATATCGGGAAAAACTAAGTAAGATTCTCTGAGTGTTGGCAAAAAGAAAGTATTATGTTCGTAATGCAATTTGATGAATAATAATTCCTCTAAATAATTCATTAAACATTTTTTTCAATTTTTTACACAAATTTATAAAATCATATTGCTGGATTTTTTAAATTTATTTTTGAACAAATTATATTTTCTGAAAACATTACAAATCAAAAGAGAAGATCCTAGTTCTCAGAGCGAAAACCAAATTCTTATCTGAAAAACCGCCCGGTAATTGTCGTGCTTCGACAGATTTACGACTCAAATTGTCACTCTGTTCCCTGGGACATACGATTCCTCGCATTTCGGGTGGTATTATTGTTAAAAAGCGGGGTAGATTACCCCCCGCTGTTACTGCTCGGGGGAAAGCAAAACATACCCTGCCGGTTTAGGAACGTCCTGACAATTTCTTCTCTTGTAAATTGTGTTCAACCTTTATTTTGACCGCCGCCGTTTTAAGAACATACTTGCGCTAGACAGCCGACGCTCGATGAGATATATATATATATATATATATATATATATATATATATATATATATATAATATATGAAATCCGATTATCATAATTAATTCATTTTAAATTTCAGAAATGGGATAAAAATTTTAATTTGCAATAACACGAAAATGCATCTTTTTGTTATAAATAAGATAAATTAAAAATATGGAATAGATTGGAATATATTTTGAGGTGCCATAAGGACGTTAAAATATTATAAAAACACCCTGTTTATTCATTTTTCAAAATTATTTGCTTGTCTCGATTTTGAAATAGAAAAAAAATTAAATAGGTGCTTTATATTATGAATTGATATTTAGAAAGATTTTTTAATTCCATTCATATGGCAATTAACTCATTAAGTTATCATATGATACATCAAGGGGAGACAAATTTTCTGCGTGTAGTGACAAGCACAGAGCTGCTATCAGATCAGTAACTTAGTCGAATTCAATTGAATTATCATTTCCGTTCCGTCTATTGTGTAATTTGTTAGTTTGTGAGCGTGTGCTTTGTGGAAAGCAAAAATGGTTCAGACTAAATTAGCGAGACAAGAAAAATGTCGGAATTTTTTCTGAATTTAGTGATTTATTTGAATTTTAACTGCATGCTTATGAAACTATAAGTAGGCAGCCAAAGTGCTACCGTTATATAAAACACAACTTCAAAATTTGGTTGAGAAAAAAATCTTCCTGTAAGTGAAACATGCAACACTTCGAAAGTGTCTCTAGAAACTTGTTTTGTCAAGAGTTGGGGGCTTAATTGAGTCATTTTCAAGCTATTGTCATTACAATTTTCAAGATCTTGTCAATGTAATACATTGCATTGATTTTTTGAACTTTAAACTTCCTGACTCCGTACTTTATGTTCTAGATTTTAAAACATGCCGTAAACCAAGTTCTCGTTTAATTTCGAATTCAGCACTTAGGATGACCAAAAGGATATTTTCTGAAATAGAAAAACTACCCATTTCTTTGAATAGTCAAATCTATAACGTTCTTGGAACCGTCAAGGAGGTATTTGGAATATAATAAGACACGATTAAACAAATGTCTGGAACTATAAGTATATGAAGGTTTTAATATTAAGCATCACATACACATTCGTTTTCACAATTACTCAGGAAGAGTCTAAAGATATATTTGAAGGATCTGTTTGATGTAACTCTTTTTGTAAATAACACTGTTTTTCTTCAGTGGTATCATTGTCTTCAACAACTATTGTAAACACACTAGCTTCTTTTCGTCCGTTCTTCCTTATACTTAACTATTTTCTGAAGTTCTTTACGTTTCTCAAAGCGTTTATGGTAGCTAACTAGGTATTAGTATTACCATAACCATTATATATATATATATATATATATATATATATATATATATATATATATAATATTACCTGCTAGAATTACACTGAAGAGCCAGGAAAACTGGTATAGCAGATCGTATGCAACTAATGGAAGTGTTCAATAAATCAGCGTAATGCGATGCGGTCGATAATTCGTATATAAGTCAGCCATCTAAGGAGACTGTTACATCGATTCTTCCTATATGATTGCAAATTATCAAGATTTAAGCGATTTTTAACGATGCCTAATTGACGACGCATGAGAAAGGGAACAGAACATTTGAAAAGTAGAGATGAAATATTTATTTTTGCTCCCGACCATTTCTAGGAAGATGGTATCGAGATTACCAGGGTTCCGGTAAAACTTCCTTCTAATCTGCAACATTGCGGCTTGAAAAAAGCCCGCATAGAAAGGGATAATGGATGCCTGAAAAGAATCGTTACACAAGATAGAAGTTCAACACTTCCTCAAATTGCTAAGGATGTGAATGCAGGCCCATCAACAAGTGCCATTATACGCACTATTTAACGAAACCTAATTGATACGGGCTTTCTCAGCCGTAAATCATCTCGTAAACCATAAGCGACTCAGTGACACAAAGAACTACACTATACATGGGCTCGCCATCACCGTTATCCGACTTTTAATTATTGGGGAAACATCGTCTGCTCTGAGGAGTCCCGTTTCCATGTATATCCGGTGGATGGCTGTGTAAAGATGTTTAGAAACTCCAATGAAACGATTGATCTCTCATGCCTACAAGGACTTGTTGAAGATGGTGGAGACTCTGTGAGGGTAAAGAATGTGTGCAGATAACAAGAAATGGGGTTGTAGATGTGTGTGGACTCGTCCATGATAGATCAGGGGTAATTTAACATCTTTTCTGACTCTCCGCATGTATTCATGTTTTGTGTCAGACGTGGACAACTCCAACAGAATAATGCCTCAACCCATATGTCTACAGTAGCTATCGTGTGGCTTGAGAAACATTCTTCTGCGTTTCTTTCTTTCTTTTAGCCACTTAATTCTAGTGGCATGAAACTTGTCGACCATATCTGGGATGTTTTGCCGTCCTTAGGAGATCTCCTACCACTCTATAGCTTTGTGGACTGTCCTGCAAGAATAATGGTATGAACTATCAACAGAATAACTTCACAAATTAGTTGAATCCATGTCACGCCATTCAAAGACATTTCTGCGTGTTCTTGACGACTGAACATATTATATAGGTGTATCAGTTTTTGTGGGAATTCAGTATATATACACAAGGTATTTGAAGCTGAGCCACATAAAATGCTGGGCTCGATTATTGACTTTCTCTGGATTCCTTGTTACAAAAATGCAAGAATAAAACTGTGAAACTGCAGATCAAATAGGCTAAAAATATCTAATAGAAAGAGAAAGATACATAAGATCAAAAATTGATTTACTTTTGAGGGTGCCAAAAGCTCTTTGTGGCACCATAAGAGGTAGTAATTTTGCAACCAAATTTTAGTAATCGTTTTTAACCTAAAAGTCAGCTTTTCAGCCCTATTACCTAAGTAAAAATTGAAAAAAGAATTAAGGTTATTTTTTTACCATAATGTATATCCATGATAAAAAAATATTTAATTTAATTCAATAATTTAAAAAAAATGCATGACTATTCAAAAACTTAATTGCTGATATGATTTATGTGTTACCTGAGAGTAGGTAATTTAACTGTTCATTTAATTATGATTTGATTGGTTAGATATTAAAATGATAAGTTTATCAATATAATTTCATATAATTATCACATAAATATTATTTTCATTCATACAAAAGTGTAAAAAATTCTTCAAATGTATTGAGATAAAAATTATCTTTTATATAATGTTTATTATTAAAAAAATCCCTTTTTAGATTCAATTAGTATCAGCCTCTTTAAACTTTTTATGCTAAAGAGATAAGCTTCTAATTTTCCTAAAGCATCTATAATATCTTTAAACAATATCGTGCTGAATAAAAAGAAAGTTTGCCATCTGTTCCATAAAGATTTATTTGCATAATTACTTTTCAGTTAAATAAAAAAAAATTTAAAAAAAAGAAAAATAATACCGATATCAGTCCTAGAATTTTGCTTAAATAAATAACGAACTAATCTATTTTCCAAGAAACTCAATTTCTTTATTTGCGAATACAAACTTAACTTTCAAATATCAGGCTCAAATATTGAGATAAATTTATTGTCTCTTCTTAGAATTTAAAAATAGCTACAAGTAACTAGAAAGCTAAAAGTAACTTTCAAATATTAGATTTAAGTATTGAAAGAAATTTATTTCATCTTTTTAGAATTTAAAAATAGCTACAAATAACCAGAAAGCTAAAAATAACTTCTGAATATCAGATTCAGGTATTGGCAGCAATTTATTTATTTCCTCCCACATTCTTAGAATAAAGAAATCAAAGCTGAATTAAATAATGCGCGATAAAAATCCAAGCTACAAATGATTTATCTGGAAAAATAGCACATACAAAATAAAACTATACATATTCAGGAGTGCTTTTATCTCAAAATATCTGAATATATTTATATCTTGGTCTTTTTTTAACTTCTTCTTTTTATTCCTTTGAGACAGACGCAGTCTCTTTTCGTTCCAAGACTCTAAGCACCTTTCGGCGTCGAGTCGCTTGTTATTCAAATGATACAAGCCTCGAATCTCTATATCCAAAACGCGTTCTGCTACAAGCAAAGAGTGTCTCGCTAATCTGCATTCAACTCGACTTTTCCTTTGAAGTAAAATCCCTCCAATGTGCTTTCATTCCAAGAGATAAGGAAGCCGAGTTTACAAGTTGTGTGAAAAGATGTTCTAAGAATGTTTCGGGAAAATGCGGGTGCTTTGTTCTCCGAACATCATTATAGCTTTCTTTAGGAATTTGGCACGGATTACTTTCATACTTTGAAACAACATTGAAATGAAATAACGGTTCGTTAGAAATTTCCATAACAGCAGTTAGGGCTAATTAACTGATCATGCGTAAGACTAATGAGTTGATTGTCCATTTAAAATGCACTTGAATATGGGCTGATGGCTTCAAGGAACTGGGCGTAGAGAACATTAGGGAATAATTTTACTACTGAAATTATACTGTTTGCTTTATTTTAAGTGCTTAAAACTGGAGTTACATTAGAAAATATCCACAATACCAGTTGGCGCAATTGTTCAAAATTGATGAGGTACATTTTTGGAATCTATCCAATTTTAAACATTGTACACTACCTTACTTTCCAACCATTTTGCAAAATAAAATTTAATCATTTTAATATTACCCTGATAAAAACGAAATAAAAAAGAATTTCAGACTCAAAAAATTGATATGCAAGAGCATTCTTATACATTTTCCTTTTTATGTTTAAAAATGTTCTTGAGTAAGGAATTTTTGAATGTTTTCTTTTGGAATAAAATACTTATAGGTTCTAACTACAGTTTTATGAATTTTTGATTAAAAATTGTTTTGAGCATTTCAAACTCATACTAAATAGAACTCAAATCGCTGTTTTAAAATTGTCTCATACAATGCAATAAACAATTTTTATGGAAAAAAGCATGATACTTTTCTGTACTCGTATGATAAAGCAGATATATACGAAAGTAAGAATTCTAAATAGGATCGTTAATATAATTGAATAACCTTTTTAAAAGCTGATTAAATGAAATGAATGGAAATTATTATTATGACTCATCATTCTGAGGAGTAAATGAAAAGTACTTGACTCTTAATTTATACACCACCCATTTAAACTCCCGGGGGGTACTTCGAAATGAGGATGAGATGCTTCCGGCATTGTGATTGGATCTCACCACTCTGGATGGTACTATTGATAGGAGGTAGTAGTCTCCTCCCATAGATGACGGGACGTACTTCCTACGGGAAAAGTTGCAACGTGGCTGGTGATGGTTCTCAGTACTCAATCACAGTTCCCGCCAAACGTTGCTGTTGCAGCGGTCAGATAATTCAGTTTTATGTTTTAAGTCTATGTGACTTCGTGGCGGGTTGCAGAGTCTGGTATGACTTACTTACACCACCCATTTTCAGACGTTAAAATAGAATATTTATCTCAACAAAAAATATAATACATATAAAGGAAGTTATAAAATATTAATCTGCATTTTAGTCCCACGTGTCTAAACATATTGAAGGTGTACACAAACCATTGAACCAAATGTAATTTTTTTTTTTAATATCGCACCTAAGCGTATGTTCCTAAATACAGTTTCATCAAATTAGACAAAAAAAAGTAGGAAAACATCTTTGTTTAGTATTCACTTTAATAATGGAAAGTTTAAAAAAATAATAAACTTTTATATGTCCTTCCATAATATAAAGTTACCATCAATGAAATGTAAACATTACATTTATTTATGCACACAATTTTATAGCTGCACTCAAAAAATTTACAGACATATCTTTTTTTTTTAATCAGAGGATCTTGGTACAAGTTTAGATCAAAGTGTCGATATACAAAATTTATGGATTTTTTTTTCATAAGAAAATATTCGCCTAATAATACACCTTACAATAAGCATAATTTCAGAGAAGTTTTCTAATTCGGCTTAATGCTGTTCTCATTGAATAGTCTACAGCTGCAGTTAATCGTTTAGTAAGGGAAGATAAAAATGCCGGTTAGTTTATGTATGGAAATGCCGGTTAGGTTAAAAGTAAAAGTTTAGGTTAAATTAGAAAAAGAAGTTATGCCGGAAAGGTTTTAGCAGAATATGAACGTCATTTGCCGTATTTCCAGTAACCTTTTAAGAAAATTTTTTACAAAACAGTTTAGCGATTACAAATTGCTAAATCCTTAATTTATTAAAGAACAGGAAGGATTAGGCAATATGCATCTGATACAGAAATAACATTTCGGCTTATTTTAAAAGTTGTCCTCATACTTAAGTGCGAGCAGACAGTCTAAAACAACATATTCCGAAATCGATAGCGTAAAATATATTTGAGTTATAGGGAATCCATGCAGCATACTTGGAATCCCTATACATTTAGATTATTTAAACTAATGATAGGTGTCTAGACTTTTATAATTGAATCTTAATTCAAATAAGATCAATTTTTTCATTTTAGAAAAATGCAATTTGGGTAGAAGAATGTTCTTTACTGGCAAAATAGGAACAATTGTCTTTATGGCTCAAGCGAAGAACTAGACCGGATATACACAGGAATTCTTACAATAATTCATCTCTGCATGCCTTTGGAAAAAACGTGCCATTTTAATATTCTGTTTATTTTTATGACCCTTCGATTTCAATAAACCATTTTGATAAATAAATTATCCTTGAAAATTACAACAAAAGATTCGAGCAAATATCGATCAGACAGGGAAAAATGAAATAAGATTATTTGCGTTTTAATTTCACAGAAAATTTTGATGTAATTATTGATAAATGTAAGAAAAATATTTTATTATTTACACTTCTTAGCTTTTATATATACTATACTACTAGGCCTTGCAAAATCAATATTATTTTTATACATTTAGATTAGTTTTTTAATAGAAATTTGCTATTTAAAATAGATTACCAGAAATGTTTAATTACAATATAGCTTAAGAACGTTACCATCATCAAAGTAAAATAAAAATAAGAAATCTAAAATGTTACTTGCATATACAGCATGTAATAGTTGCAATGCGTCGAAAAATTTCAAAATATTATTAAATAATGAAATATTTTTGAAATGCAATCTAAGGATTTGATTTTTTTTGATAATTTGCATAAACGTCGTATGAAAAAGTAAGCAATTTTTTACTCTTTATTGTTTTTTTATACTTACGATTCACTATTCTGTCATAAGAAATATCATGTTACTCTATAGTTAGCTCACCTTTACTGTTATTCTAATGCTTTTAGTATTACCTTGTATAATTTATTCAGTTGAATTAATATTTAACATTGAACACAAATAGCACAAAATGTCCTAAAAGAATTGGGAACACAATAATTGTCTTTTTTTGCAAAATACTATTTTTTTTCTTCCAAACTCAAATATTTCAAAACTAGTGCTATTCCATAAAAATAAATAACACAAATTACATTTCAAAAATTTATGTATATCCTTTTCGAATTCAGTTTTCTTGATTAGTTCTGTATTCTACAACTGTAAACAGTTTGTTCACTATTAAAGATTTTCGATTTAGACTTGTATGCTTTTGCAGAAAGAATCGATACTAACTGAAGAATCTTTTCAATACTTTCAGTGTGCTGAATTCGGTCGGTGATTGTTCTTGGCATTCTAGTGTATTCTTTTCTGCTTTCTTTTTGTTTGCAAATCACAGTTTCGTTCACTTTTATTTACTGTGTTTGATATTTTATTTTTATTTCCGATAGTATTTTAATATTTATCCAATGCTATGAAATGATGGATTGGGAAAAGGAACTGAAATTGGTGAATGCTAATTTTTTTTCTCTGATCGACTAAAAGTAGCATGAAACTTCTCTGATATGAAACAGAATAAAAAGTGAATATAAATGGTATAAAAAGATACACATATCATTATTTTAATCAGTTTTAAAGTAAAGTTTCTTGTAAAACTGAGATAGAAGTATCCTTTAAGCAAATAAATTTAAGACTTTTACAATAAAGGAAAAAGTATATAATGTTTTAGGTACTAAATTGGTTGTTTTTTAAATCATTTTAAAATTGAATCATTTTAATGTTTACCGATTAACAAAATGTAGATACCGATGTGTACTGATTAACAAAATGTAGAAATTTTCATATCTACATTTGTGAATGCCTTCTATTTTTAACTTTTTTTCATACAGTTTAATCAAAAAAAGTTTAATTCTAATATATTTTCGTATTTATTTAGATAATCATTACATGATGTTAGTTAAAGGTTAAAACGTAGCCTAAAAATACTTTTAATTATGCATTTTTTAATTAAATATAAATTTTAAAAACAGTAAATTTCAATAAATATAATATGAGAGTATATGTTTCGTATCATAACATAATTAAATGTGTATTTGTTAGTAACATTAAACTGCGTGTTGCTTCAAAATATCAATTCGAATCAATGATATTTTCAAATTTTTTAGTTAACTTACAATTCAATACTATAAATTCCGAATACCCGTGCTTCCGAATATTTATTCCCCGATTCCCCAGACTAAATGCGCCCTAAAAAAGTTGTGCTAACATATTTTTAATTCACTTAAAATAACATTTATTTGTAAATTACAAAAGTTAAAGATTTTTTAAACTGAAGGAGTAGTCACAAAATAATAATAATTTATTATTTTTTTACAAATTATTCAAGATTAATGGATATTTTTAATTTTTATTGTATTAGTTTTATTTTATTATTATCATAAAAAGTGATATATAAAACTGATTTATGTTTAAGTTATTAAATATTTTCCTGAATCGGAATAATTTTAAAGATGCTTTTTATATTTATGAAAGTCAAGTAAAAAATTTTAAAAGCCAGAATTAATTTTTTCGAAAGTATTTATCAAAACAACCAAGGGAAAGATGAATATTTAATTATTTAGTATTTAGCCTTTATACTATTGAAAAATAGTTTATTTCTAAATATTTATTTACAAAAATTCACGGTACTTCTATTGTAATGAATATCTATAATAATTATTTCGAAATTTTTAAATTATAAACTTGACGAAATGTAACAGTTTTAACATCTAATAATAAAGCTTTGTGTGTGTGTGTGCTCTACAGGCCAGACAACTACCTAATTTGGCACGTGTATACTTTGGGAATCGGGAATGTTCACCTCGGAGCCCTTTATTGAATCTTGAACTAAAATTTTAATTACTTAAAAATTAAGAGAATATTTTTTGCTTTAACTTCAGGAAATATTATTGCACAAAATCGATTTTTTATCAAGTTAAAGCTCAAAGAGTTATTTTTTTCAATGATACTGATGTTTTGACCTTTAAATCAAATTTCTATTTTTAGTGAATTTTTATAAAATTAATTTCATCGTATTTTTCAATAATTTATTTCATAAAAAAATAAAACTTTATAATTACGAGCATCTCAAAACATCAGCTTTTAATAGCGTGTTGCCATCACATTTACAAAAGCTGAAATTTAAAAAAAAATAATTACTACCGCAAATACGACCTAGAATAATGTAATTTTCAACACGTGATTAAATGAAAGGAAATAAATAGGAAATATTATATATTTTTTAAATAATAAATGCAAAGAAAATTTTCTTATGATTGTTTCCAATGCAAAAACTACTATTTCAATGAAACAATTAAAATAAATAAAAATACAAAATAAAAGTATAATTTAACTGGTACGAGCACGTATTGCTCTAGTGCGGCAAAAATTAGTTTTTATAAACGTGTTTTCATCATATTGATAAAATCTCAAATTAGAAAAGTAAATCATTTTTTAATCATAAATGTGTGGAATATAATAGAAAATAATAAAAAAATAAAGCATTTTAAAAATTGAAATCCACTATCTCTTTTTTAAGACATTGCTTATCTGAATTAATTTCAATCACTAAGCAGTTTTAACCGGTTTGAAACAATCATGTGACTATCAGATTCCGCGATCTTCAATAATTAAGAAAGCAATTTTTTTTACCTCTAAATTAGACAAGCTTCTTTAATTTTCACCTTCTGAACTTTCGCCTCAAAGCAATTTTTTTTTCGAAAATACGCTTAAATTCGTTTGAAATGGTCATGTGACTATATTATTATTCAATCTTTAATTTTTAGAAACACAGTGTTTTTTTCCCTCTATGTCAAAATTTTCTGAATTTCAAAACTTTGTTTTGCTCTCTGAAAAAATAAAAATGGAAGTTACAAATAAAATTATACTCTTATATTTGTGGTTTTTTAAGAAATATGATTAGTAAGAATGTGCTCATGATGTCATTAAGGACAAAATATATGCCACGTGTTACAAAATTGCGATCGTTAAAATTGAAAGAGGATTTAAAAAACCCAAACGATAATTTTCTGAACGTGAGATTAATTATTTTAAAGTAAGAAATCTTAAGA
Source organism: Argiope argentata (assembly GCA_026289955.1). Lineage (NCBI taxonomy): Eukaryota > Metazoa > Arthropoda > Arachnida > Araneae > Araneidae > Argiope > Argiope argentata. The sequence goes on along the minus strand of JAOUZG010000635.1, from coordinate 1,985,145 downwards.
AAACTGGAAAATGAAGTCATTTCATAGAAAGGATGAACAAAAAGCTATTGATAATAAGTTTAAGGAAAATATAATAAACTCTAAATTATTTCTGTTGAAGTAAAACATTTTTGCCTTTGCGTCCTTTTTAAGGTTTAAAACAATAAAACTTGATTTTTGATTGCTACTTTTACTTATATAAGGAAGCTTTCTTTTGTAAATCAAAGAATTTGCCTTCTTGAATGTAATGAATCACCGCATTTTAATGAATCATGGCGAAATAAAAACACATCTGCTTTCACTTCAGTATACGTAATAATAAAGCTATACTGGTAAAAGCAGGTCATCCCTTTGAAAATCCATCTGCTTTCAAAGAAGCCTACGTAATAATTAATAATGCTGTATTGGTAAAAGCAGGTAAAAATATTTTTTATCCGTCTATTTGGGTGACCTAAAAAAACCTCTTAAGTAAAGCGATATCATGTTCTTACATTAAAAAATCATTCAATTATTATTCCAAATGAAATATATAAAAATATAATTTTCAGTATGTTTCTGCAAGAAAAGAAACAAATAAATATATTTTTTAAAAATAAATATGAGGATATGTTTTCTACGATATTTTACAAAATATATATTACTAAATCAATTGCTGATTCAATTTAATTGAAGAAGTTGATTGTTCTAACCTATTTAAGGCAAATATGGTTTAATATCTACAAGATATATTCAACTTCAGAGCCAACTGCTAATTTGTAAACTTTTTGTATTAGACATACATCTCTTAACAAATGGTGTAAGTGGAATATATAATTATATTCTTAGTAAATTGAGATGAAAAAAAAATGTTGATGAATTGCGACTTTTAAATTTTTACACATATAATCTCCTATGTGAATCTTATTTAACAAAATAATCTTGAGACACTAAAACCTTAAATAAAAAATGGCTCTCTAATCAGCTAAATCAATCATTAAAGCTGATCAATTTACGAAAATTTCAACATAACTTTTCGATCAAAATTGGAGATTTTAGATCCCTTTCTTTACCACCTCAAAGAAGCCAATAAGAGTTCCTGAAGAGTAACTGGAATAGATTATGAGAATGTTGATTGTTCTAATCTTGCAACAGTTAGAACTGAATAAATCTATCAATTTAATCGCAGAAAATAGAGTATTTTAAAGAAATATTTCTCCACAAAATTGTTAAATATTAATTTATAAATGGAAGAAAGGAAAAGTTTTTGAGAATGAAAGCAGTCAGTCTCAATTTTGACTACCAGAAAATTGTGACAATGTAAGATAATAATAATAATGTTAAATGTAAAGTATTAATAGTCATATATATATTTTTTTGATATGAGACAATAATTTTTTCTAAAAAAAATCCTAAAACTGACTTAATATGTCGAAGGTACCATTACTGTTTTGAAGTTTGAAAGTCGATTATCTTTCACATGAGGACATAGTTCCGTTACTGAAACTGTAGAAAATGATCTTTCCCTTTATCCGTGATGATTTGACAATTATCCAGGTTCATAAGAAATTTATTTCTAATTTTCGGAATATTTGACCATATTTGTACCTGATAATAGTGACTTCTCGCCCTTAACCTGATATCAGCACACTGATTAAAAATTTTAACTATCCAAAAGTAATTCAATAAACGTAGAACAACTTTGAAGAATGAATATTCTGCAAGAAATGGCTAATAGATTATTTTTAATTTCGTATAAGGCAAAATATTCTGATATTCGCTAGCAGAAAAAAAATATTTACTAATTTTTAATTCTCGACTTTTAATTTTTTCCTACCTTTCAAAGGGAAGACGAAAAATAAATACAGATAGATAACGAATAAATAAATTTTGAAATAAAAAATGACATATTGTTAGCATTTAAGGAACTCCAGAAGAGAATAAATATTGAGTGCAAAATAGCAACTTTTTAAAGCATAACTGAATTGTGTCATAACTTAATTTGAAAAGAAAATAATGTACTCTAAGAATGTCTTTAAATATTATAAAAGCATTATGAAATATTATAAAAACTTTTTGAAATATTATGAAAAACCTTTTGAAATATTAAGAAGAACATTTTGAAATATTACTTGAAACTACTAATAATTTATAACTTTTAAATTCTTAATAAATTATGATTTATAATTATTAAATCTTTAATAACTTATAATTATTAAATTGTTAACAATTTATAATTAATCAACTATTGATCAATCCACATTATTGAATCATTGAAAAATTACAATTATTGAATTTTTGTTATATAAGGAATGGAAACATTCTTTCACGGAACCAAAATGCTCAAAACAAATTTTAATCTTTCCATTTTTGTATATATTTTTACCATCTTTTACATTTTATATGTTATATTGCCACCTTTGGTGACCAGTTGACTCTCTGGAATTATTTACTTAGCAAAATTTTAATTGATGTAATTTACATTGAATTGACAAAATGATTTCTTTTCACGACAATATTTTTAATTTCCCATTTTAATAATCATATACAGTCCTGTACACATTGAACTCTAAAGAAATCTTGAAGAGTTATACTCATTTATTTCCTACTCAATTGAATTTTAAAGTGGATCTTAGTTTTGAAAGAGAAGCGATTTATTATGAAGTAATCCAGTAAATAATTTCTAAATGGAAGCACTCAAAAAATAATAGGACAGAACTAAGTATTAAACTAAAAACTATTAGAATTAAAAGAAATATCAGAAAGGAAAGAAGAATTATTCTGCATCAAAATCATGAAAGTATAGTTGAATATATATCATGTTACTAATATTTAGTGTATACAATAAAAATTTCATTTATGCAATAAAAGGACCCATATTCTTCAAAGGAAATCAAAGTGGCTATGTAAAAGACTTTATAAATGTATTTAAAATTGCGAGTGTATTTTTTTCAAATCTCCATTGTGCTGGAAGTTAAAAGTCAACAGTAATTGCCATAATTGTGAAATACTTTTTAATGTATTTTATTAAAATAATATTCAATATGAAAAAAAATGAAAGAGAAAAGTAAAATTAATTATTATTGGAAACGATGATTAAAGATTTTAGTTTCATTCACAACAATAAACACATTTAAAAATTTAATAAACAAATATTTTTTTAAATAAATTTTGACTAAATAATTTTATACTAAATATATCGCATAGAAATATATATTTTTGAAATTTGTAGATGTTAAAAATAGTTATTGTGGAGGAATATTTGCAAAAGGTATAACGAAAAATTGTTAAAAACTTGACAACATTTTAATTAAAATTTAAAACTATTTAAAATCATTCCAATATGAATATATACACCTTATGAAATATATATATTCTTAATTTGGTAAGTGTATAACAAATTCTTTGGCTTGTAGAAAGCTTAGATATATACTTTTTTTTCTCATTAATAACAGAAAGGGAACATATACGCCTTAAATAAAGCATTTATTCTATTGATACAGAATAAAAAAGAAAAGCAGGCATTTAACTATATTTCTTAAAAGATGTGCAGATTTCTAAGTTTAAAAACAGAACTTAAATCACAATCATTTTTTCATGCTAAAAGAATTATGAATTCCAAATGTAAGGCTGAGAATGGAAATGAATTATTCCCTTATCTTTCAACAGATGACGCCACTACATATAGTTCGTATATTTTTGGTTTCCCACCATATCTTTCGTCAAACAACAAACCATATTATGAATTATTTGCAGCACAATATTTCTATATGATTGTAAATTATACTAAAATTTCTCAAAATAATATATATTTAACATATTGTATAGTATTTTATTCTTGCGAATTCAACTTTTTTTCAAAAGCTGTATTAAGAAAAAAATTTGATTCAATATTGAAAGTTACGAGAAATAACTGAAAAAAAAATCCATCTGTGAAAAACATTCTATGATTTAAAAAAATCTAAAATAATCTCAGAGATTAGAAAATGGCGAATTTTTATTCTCTATTAAGATTTTTAGTGATAGTGTTAGTCTTATTAGAATCGCATCTAATAAGGAAAAAATTGTAAGTTTTATCACAAATGTATCAAAGTCATTTTTTTGTTAACTTTATATATTTTCCACACATTATTTGCCGACAAATATCATTACTTTGAATATTTTACTATACTTTATTTTTTTACATCTTTCTGTAGAAAAATATATAACATCGCCAGATGTTATCATTACATTACAGGTTATGCATATACCTACATTTTAAGGTTTGCAAATGGCAATTTACTGAAACACCGTTAAAGGCTTTCGCCTTGGGTAGCAAATTTCAAAGTCCATATTATAGACATCTTATTAGTTATGCCGGAGGAGAATTTAGGGTATATTGTTGAATTCACTTAAAAACCCATACGACGCAATTTCATAGCTAGACAACCTATATCAGCTACAAGTATTCCCCTAAAAGAGGTTTTCATGCAATATCACCTACGTATTATGATTTCTTAAAACAATATTTTACTAAAATAATTTTTCGATTGATTTTTTTTGTATATTATATAATATTATATTTAACAATCATATTTTTCATCATGTCTGATTACGTAAGACATCAATGCTACCGATTGTTACCGACAATAATAAAGCAAATTTTATAAGTATACATCTAATGATATTTTCTAATAATATACTTTAAAAAAGTAGATAAAACATGTTCATTTAAACTAGGGATTTTATGGTTAAATTGTGAATTCGCCTTTTTTATTTTCAAAATTAATATTATCTTGTCATTAGTACTTTTATCAAGTGATTTATTGAACCTTATGTATCGAGCCATTATATTGAGCTAATTGTTTGATTTGTCATCTTAATAAATAGGTAAATAGGAATCGTATTTAATTGATATTATCCTATTAGGTACAGAAGTTAATGTGCAGTTATACCTCAGTCTAAACACCCACATTTAACATTAGACATGTTATCGCCTCCATAAAATGCACCAATGTTTATTTGAATGGAGCTTTTTTAACCGACCCTGTTCTATGACGTTATTATGATTTAGACTGAGAATAATGTTATTTATCAAAACATCTCAAATTAGATTGAAAATTATTACTTGATAAAATAGGTATATTTTCCTTTTATAAATTCATATAGCTTGTAAAAATTTGTTCATAATCTCATTCATTTTTCATCCTCATTCCTTTATCCTCCATTTGTTCATAATTTCATTCCTTTTCTCCCTCAATAGGTATTCATAAAATAGATTCAGAGATGAAACATAGTGTCGCCATCTGTTAAAAGAATTATGATTAAGATGTTAGAATTTCATTTCATAGATTAAATAACTTATCCGTGTCTTTGCAAACTCTTTTAAATTTTCATGACTTTGAAAAATCTTATAATGAATTTTGAAATTCACTTCTTATATAAAAGAAATTGATTTCACTTATTCAGAATTTTAAACATTGTCACTACTCATACTTGGTTAAAAATTTATATCAGTTCCATTTTTTCGCCCTTACTTTTTTTGTCTTTAGATAATTTTTGGTAAATAACAACACTACCAGAGGAAAATATTAAATAAAATAATTATTTCAAAATTATATATTTTTATTACCATCTATGTATACTTATAGAATTCTGTCCTATTAATTACCATGAGTTAAAGTGATCATTCAAGAGAAATACAGGAATGTTTCTAGAATGAGGGCATTCGGAAGGTGAATCTGGAAATTCAGCATGTAATCCCCATTTCCTAGAAAAGATCTTTTGCAAAATGCCAGAGCACACATATTTTAACATAATAATGTATTGCAGAGAGATAACTAAGCGTAACTAAGCGCGTGTAACTAAGAAAGCAGAATATAGTCGGAAACTTACAAGTTTGAGATATTTGTGGCTTATATTTAAATGATTCAATTTGTTGTTGAAAGAAGTTTTACGTTTTGAATAAATTTAAATTTATCTTGCTTATCTGACTTTTTGAAATATACCAACAAATTTAAGATTTGCAATTGTTTTGGACTTCATTTATGATAGAATATTTCATTTTTTTAAAGATTCCGTCTAAAACTTACGCGTATTTTCAAATTTCTCGAAAACGTTTTAAATATATTTAACTTTAGTTCACAATTTATTCGATCAAAATCTCAACAAGTCTTTATATTTATCATCAGCCGAAATTATATGGTTTAGAAGTTCTTTTATTATTTTCTTCGCTTAAAAATCACAAATATCTGTGCGCACAAGAGTTATAGTTCTTCTTACAATACAATATATATATAATACGTATTTAATTGAATATCTATAACCTCATACAATCATTATTTTGGTTACTGGAATAAAGTTTCTAATAGTTTTAAAAGCTTTAATTTCCCTTGTAAAGATTATCAATAATTAATTTATAGTTCAACGTTCATTAAAATGAATTAAAATATTTGTTAAGTTATTACTAGTTTCTCATGTCCTTTTTAGAATTTTGTTTAACTTTATATCCACATGTCAAAAGTTAGAAAATTAATTTTGATCTATTTATATATTTCTAATTTATTGATATCTAAACAATCTTGTATATAACGAAAAATGACACAATTTTATTTGTATATGTGAATAATAATGAATAAAAATTTTCCATTTTCATAGAGAAATAAGTGTCCCTTTCCGAATCTTAAACTGAAATCAAGGCTATAACTTCTTGTAATGAATTAGAATAGATATTCAGATAAAATAATCTTATCTTGTTCATTATTAAATTATGCAAATCTTAGTTTTCTTGGATATTAATGACTATCGACTACATATTTGTTCTTTTCTTTATAAAGAAATTTATTTGATTTTTTTCAGTATTTACCAGCATAATAAAACCAATGTAACAAAAAAAATTGAAAAATAAATAAATTAGATATTAAAAACTAAAACGAAACTATCAATCAAAAATGCAGTCATTATAAAGGTGAATTACAAATAAATTTTTACTGAACCACCCTAATAAAAGATACAATGTATTTAGAGAGCACTTATGCTGCTACAACTAAAACTCAAATGAATTTAATTGAATTACAGATAAATATTAAGTTTAAATGCAAAAAGGAATCAAAAAGACAGACAGATAGAACGAAACCAGCCTGAACGCACCATCAAGGTCACCCTCAGATAGGGATTCAAACCTGCTTTTTCTTCTATGAGGGACCCGACTTTCGTCCAAAAATATTGACCCCTCATGACCCAAAATTTCAAAGAAATTGTGGTATGGGAGATAAAATTAGTATCACAAAATGAAAGACATTAAATTACGCAATAACAAGCAAAATAATAATTCCAAATTTTCTAAATCTAAGCAAAATCACATCAAAAATTGAATAAAAGAAAACCAAAAAATAAAATCATAAAATTAAATAAATATCACTAAAATATGGAAGTAAATCACATACCAGTTGAAAGTAAATCTTCAGAAAACTTTGTGAAGAAAGTGAACCTCTAAGTTCAGACGCACCATGTTAAACTAAATACAATCTTCTTGCACTTAAGTAAAACAAAATAAATTTTCAAACTTTTTTCTTTTGGAAATTAAAAAAATATATGTTTTTTGAGATTTTTAAATTATTCAGGTTTATTCAGAATTATTAGGACAGATTCTTGATGTTTTTTTTTTATTTCATACTTTTAAAACTCTTAACTTTAAAAGATAATTTGTATCACCCGAAAATTAATCCCTAAAGTAAAAATTTTATTTTTATCATTATTACACCCATTTTCAAGAGTTATATGCAAATTACCAGTTCTCAATGTACTTCACAATGACAAAAATGTAGGAGAGGGGTGTATCAGGATTGGGGGCAAAGAAATCAAATTGTTCGTAAGCGTTCTGTAGCGCTCAGTGATATTACTAAATAATATAGAGACAGAGAGAAAGAATGTGAAGAAATATCTGAATTTGAAAGAATTTTAAGGGAGAGAGCGGTCAGATTGAAATATCTGAAGAGTCATTTTCAATAATAGAGAAAAAAAACTCTTATTATTTCAATTCTTATGCTCATACGATCATCCAGTTGATTCAATGGTCACAAATTTTATGAGTATTTTAGAATTCATTTTTTAAGGTTAATTTTCCCCCAAAAATTTAACCTAAAATGTATCTAAAAATGTTAGCCGTAGAAGCTCCTGAATAGTCAAATATAATTGTTTTTATTACGTGCTGAATATTTACTTTAAAGAAATTAACAAAATTAAATTAACATGAAACTATCTTTCAGCCTGTCATATAGCTGACATTTTTTTAAAGAATTCAATTGCATAAAAAGTATGATTTTTGTACATTAAAATTATAAAAAACTATATGATTTTTAGAATTGAATTGTTATAGAACAGAATGTTTATAAATTTAAATGGAACATCCAATCTTGAATGTAAGCACTTATCTAATTTTGGAATAATACTTTCATGAAAAATATAATCCTTTTCGTATACCATTTTGCACATTCAGTCTTACGAAATCAGAATAATAATTTTTTTTTTGAGTTTGACAATTTTTATTTTATTTTAAATGAAAAAGTTATTCAAATATATTCTTTTAATTTTGAAATCAAACACAAATCATTATTGGCACTAAGTATCCTTTAATTTTGGTTTCAAAAATATTTATTCTAATATTCTAATATTTTAATTATTTTGTGTTTAATCATTGTATTTGTTTAAGAAATAACAGCATAAAATCAGAAGCAAAATTTAATAATAAATACATATTTTTTTCATTTATGATTAATATTATAGACAGTGTCAAATGATCTTTTTACGAGGATAAAAAAAGAATCTCATCAATTGTATTGCTTCTTATATTTACTTAATTTTAATATGTTTAACAACTGTATCAAAAGTATGCATTCTAACGTTAAAATTTTTATTGCCATGCATTTTTTTACTTGGAATAGTAGCTAATAGATGACGCTACCAAACTTAGTCTTTCTTCCAAGTAATGAAAAATTTATAACTAAACCAAAACAAACATTTAATGTTCCTACCACAGCTGCAACGAAATAAAAAAGGAAAAGAAACCTTTATTTGAAAAATAACAGAGAAAGAGAAAGTTCTCAAGTTGAACAAAATAATTAGAAGTAACTAAATATGTCTCTAATCCTTCAAATTATATCGATATTTAATTTTATTTAGAACTCCTTCTTTAAGTAATACTTTAAACTAAAATTCCTCTTTCATTTCAAATTTTTACAATATTAGATATAAAAATAAAAAGGTGCTATTTTCTAGAGTCTTTATATTTTATTTTTTAGCATTTATTGAATAAGAAAATACAATACATCAATGTTACATCTTCAAATTTCGAATGGCTGCTTTCGTGTCGCCATCTACTCAATAACAATAAAACTACAAATAAACAGAGCATGTTAATCCTCTAACACAAATTAAAATCTTTTATAACATTTCTAGAAGTAAATAAATAAATAAAGTTTTTTTCTTTAATTTTTTTAAGAAACTAATATTAATTTGGAATTATTTATTTATTTTTTTTTTTTTGTAGTAAGAAGACTTTTTTTAAAAACAGGGATTTCTTTGTTTAAAATAAAATAGATAACATTTAGAAGACGTTTTTTGTTCGCAATTATGATAAGCAAAGAATAAGAAACTATCATTTTAAGTTTAAAAAAAGAATAATTAAATCTATATGCTTTACTTAAATGTCGATGTAGAAATTTATTAATAGTAAATCAAAATTATTCGAAAACTAAATTATTTGCTGTAAGTGCGTTTTGCACATCCCTATGATTAATAATTCTCTTTTAAATGGCACGTAATTATAAATAATCATTTCTTAAATTGCTAGATCCTATTTTGAAATTACAAGAAACAATTATAAATTACAAATATTTTGAACGTATTCTAAAACTAAAATATGCGTTAGATAAAAATTATGTTAATTTGCTTTTAAGATTTCTTTATTTTTCTCTAGTTTTAAATAATTAAACTAATTCTTCTACTTAATTATTTTTAAATTTACTTATATGCTTTATCAAATTTTATATTCGAACTTCATTTTAAAAGAAACTGTGATGACAAACTATCACAATATTCTCTGGCAAAATCTAAATTTTTGTGGCAAAATGGCAGTAAAAAAATGATTTACTATTATATATAATTAATATGCTTACTATTTCTTATGAATCCAAACGGGGAAAATAGAAATAAAAATTTTCAAAAAGATGTAGTGGATTGTCTTTCTTTTTGAAAAGGTTTTATTTATAAAAATAATATGAAAGTGTCTGTTCTTCAATTTAATGATTTAATTTGAGTCACTTTCAAAGCAAAAAAAGTTTAAAATACATCTATTATTGCTTCCAGTAAAAAACGTATCTAAGAAAAATGCAATTTCTTTCTTTTATTTTTCTTTCTTCTTTTTTTAAATACTTGCTGAAAAAAGGTTTATAAAACATTCGCTGATGACGGCACAATTCATGCTTGCCAGTTCCACTCTTTTCGTTTAAATTCTAGACTGTTTGATCCTGATGAATAAGACTCAGCAAATGGTATGCAACTAACAGCTGCATTTCCTCACAAAGCAGCAAGTTTCTGCATCCCCCCTCATCTCAAATTGTAATGAATGGCAATGAATATAAATAAATTATGTTTTGTAGAAATGCGTTGGAAATTGCTTTGAAATTTTGATTTTTGAAATAATTAGAGAAATTAATGCAAATTATTTTTTTCTGTTTTATTTCATCGCATTCTATTTATAGAATGAATTTATAGATTTATATATATTTTTTTTATTTCATCGCATTCTATTTATAGACGTTACTTTGAGGTTTTCAGCATGATAATGGTTTATAATTTTCAATCATTAGTCGGTTACCAACCTTTCACAAGTTAAAGGTTCAAATAATGTAAAGGATGGAAGGGTTATAAAAACAGAATTTAATTACCATTATGATCTTAGAAATATGTGCTACCTGGTTTTATAGACTATTTATATCAGTTTTCGTTTGGGTAATCTAAACTCAGAAAATAATTCTTAGATGTAAATAACTTTTGAGCTGTAAGAATTAAATAAAGAACATTTGAAAAAATATTAGTTGTAATTTTAAGTATCTTTACAAAATTACAAAATGAATTACAAATTCTTAACATTTCTTAAAAAAATTACAAATTCTTTACAAAATGAAAAAAAAAATTGAAAAATGCATGCGTTTGTCTTTTAATTGGTTTGAAGAGTTTTTTTTTTTGTTAATATATTTTTCTAAACCTTGTAGAACTATAAAAAATGCACTCTCATGTCTTGTTATATTTTTATTAAAAACCTTTCTTTTTTTTAAAAAAAAATTAGAAATAAATTTAAAATTAGTTAATTACTATTAAATTTGTAAGATTATCTTCCGTCTAAAATCTACATTGATAAAATAACTTGAAAGGAAATTTTATTTCATTTCTGAATTGTGTTTTAACTAATACTAAGTAATTGTCCGGTTTTAAGAGTTTACAGATTTAAAACCGACATTAGCATTTTTGTTCACGGAAATCAGAAATATAGAGGCTTTATTTTATAAAAATATTTGTCAAATAATTGTATGAAAAGCCAAAAACTTAAATTCAGATGTCTATCAAAAATATAAAATTGTAATAATAAAATTTTAAATAAAGTGAAGAATCGAAAGCATTTATTTTTATACTGAAGTATATCAATAAAACTAAAAACCTATTTTTGATTCGCTAATAACTTAGATATTTTTGTATAGAAATTAATGGCATACAATACATTTTTCGAAAGAATAAAGCATTAAGGAAGATTGTCATTTAAAATCTACTTTAAAATTAAAGTATAAAATATTGTATTGTTGCACTTTTAAAAATTTTGCATTAAAAGTGTATTTAAATTTTGCAAAATATTCATAAAACGCTCCAAACCAACAGAAGCCAAGACACAATTTAGTATTGTAGGTAAAATATAAATGTTTAATTAATAATACACTGAAACTGAAAACCTCTGTGTGCTATTAATATAATATAATAGTGTATTAGGAGAATATAATTTTATCTCTCATGACATATCTAATTCTATAAATCCATATCATTGCATTAATATGTTTTCAAATATTAAATTAGATTGTCGTAAAAATTATTTAAAATAAAAAAAAACATATTGTAGCTAAATTGGAATAAATTTCAGTAATAAATGCTTATTTATGCACTCGATCCCGAAGGGGATTATCTACTATAGATAAGTATGGGTGTCCCGTTCTCATGGTTCCCAGGGGTCTTTACTTCCTTTTACTTCACTCTATCCTACGCCTTCTGCTGTCTACTTGGTTCTTCCCTCCCTCGATGGCAAACGAGGGAGCTCTCCATGAGAAACTATCGCCACTCTGTTTTCTTCTTGCTTCTCATGAAAATCCAACGTCCCCTCATGTTGGTTGTGGGTGACAACCCATTAGACAGAAGGGTGTGTGCACTATGATCCCCGGTGTATCAATCGGCTGCTACTTAGTCGCTTGAGTGGCTGGTTTCTAAGGGGTTAAGCGAAGGGGTTACTCCTTCGGCTTGGCGTTAAGAGTGACCACTGTCCCCGGGGGGTAACTCCCAGAGTATAGGTACCGATCAGCACTAGGGTAAGTACCGAGGTTGAAAATATTCAGAGCCGGTGGTTGCCTTCCCTTTTTAGGCTCCATGATGGGTAGTGCATTCGGGCCCGAAATTTTATCAGTATTGTATGAACAAAAGCAAATCTGCTCCCTTAAAAGGGTAATAAATTTTTTTTATTTTTCCAGCAGTACCTAATTTTCTAACCTTTTTTGTTATCAAACGATCGTTTGCTATTAATGATACATTTCATTCTGTTTCCCTGTTTCTTGTTGTAAGAGGTATAACTGACAAAACTTTTGAAGCTAAAAGTACTAAAAAACTTCGATCTGGTAATTTGCTAGTCGAAGCACAATCTCGTAAACATTCTGTAAGAATTATGAAATTAAAATCTTTGGACAATATGACAGTCGTTGTTTCTCTATATTCTTTGTTGAAAAAATTCAAAGATGTTTTTTTTTCTTTTGGGGAACTTTTCAATGTGCCAAAAGAGGAAATATCTAAAGAATTCGAAGGACAAGGGTAGACATGTATGGCTTATCTCTATATGGAGGGATGACTAGCTTCTGAATACCAAACATCTCGTTCTTACCTCTGGTTTTTCCAAATTACCTGAGCGCATAAGGCGGGGTATATATGCACCAGTTGGTTCGAACTTACATTCCATATCCATTTCGTTGTTTTAAGTCCAGAAGCTTGGAAATTCAAGTAATTCTTGCCGCGGGGCACTGACTTGCGCCCGCTGTGCGGAAGAAGGTCACGGTTTTACGCAACGCACGTCTCGGGAAAAGCGCATTAATTGCCAAGGTGCGCATACTTCTTTTTCTCGAAACTATCTTGCATGGCAAATAGAAATAGAAAAAATTAGTACAAAATAAATAAAAAAAATTCTTATTCTGTAGCTCGTTAACTGATAAAATCCCAAACTCCTGTATCAGGTACTAGCTACTGTTCTATGAAAATCACCTATCTGCATCTGCTTCTATTCAAAACAATGGGAACAATATGTTTATTGATAATACTCCCGAATCCGCTATAGTAATGTGACTGCCTGTAACTCTCAATAGTGATATTGTTCCTCAAATATCGTGAAATATTTAATGCCACATCTAGCGAAATAACTCAGGACTCGCATAATTTTATAACTGTTACGCATAAGAAAAAAATATATAAAGAAATAACAAGCAAAATTCTGAAAATGTGTCGAATTCTAAATTCTGGTAGACTTTACCTCTATGACAGCCTCTAATTTTAACTCTTCTGATACTACTAAATCTAAATCAGCTGATAAAAAGGAGGAAGCGAAATCTGAGCTTGAAATTATGACCACAAATATATCCATTCAAAACTCTGATAGCGAAATAGAATCAGATAATACAATGGAATACAATTATCATGAAACAATTGATACAACAACTACATCTACTCCGGAACTTTCTGCTGATTCCATCACAGTTGATAAAAGTGTTTTTAGACCAAGTCCCCCAAAATGTTCAGTTCAGTGTGTTGATTTAAAAATTTTTTACAGTTTACCTGCAAGCACTCGTTTTCATCACAAATACTTGAAGAAACATCGAATCAAAAAATTACAATTATTTTTTTTCTTCTTATTTTTGCAATTTCTTCTCGAGTTTTCATGTTAGGAAAGTCCCGTTTTCATGTTTTAAATTTCATTAATATTTGAATCTTTTAACATCTTTTTCAAAAATATTCTTTCTGCGATGCAATTTGTATTTTTAAAAATCGCCGATGCTATTTATTTTTAGTGTTCTTTCATCAAAGAAATTTATATTTTAAAAATGTATGACTGAATTGTACGGGACATATTTTTAATATCATTTACTCGGCGCAATATAGCCACATTTGGCTTTTGTATCATAAAATCCCAAACATACCATAACAAACCATTATGCACTCAAATGAAACTTTCAATAAAAATTTAATAATGTATATTTAGATTATTTTGATTTGTTGTTTCTTTAATCTCTAGATGTAAAATTATTGTATGCCAACAAACATAGAAAGGATACCAATATCAAATCTATATTAGAAGGATGTTTCAAATGGAAAAGGTGCAGACACAAAAGAAATAAAAAGGAATTAAACAAAAATATATACATAAACACGCAAAAAAAAAATATTGCTAATATGCAAAAAGAAGCATACAGTAATTTACAATATAGGTTAATTTACAATATACTTAACTATTCAGTGATTTAAATTTGACTCTTGATATAAAAGATATATTTCTGTCACTAGTAAGGGTATGGAAATATTTGAAAATGCAAAGAACATCCCACTTTTAACCATGAACCTAATTTATGAACAAAATTAGACTAATTAATAAGAAAAAATTGTTATATTTGAAGAAAAAACGGGAATAAATTATGTAATCTCCATATGAATTGCAGTTAATATATTAATTTTCTAACTCTAATAAAACTAATTTTTATAATCTGACTAATTTGATTATTTAAAAATAATGTTAGCTAGTTCTTTAATCCTTTGCGCTTGAATGGTGCCTCTTGGGCACCATTCTAGACTGTGCATCATTTTGACGTTTTATTTATATATTTTTCAATTTTGACTACCTACAGAGTGGTAAAAAAGAAGGAGAAATTCAATTTTAAACACACACACACACACACACTTGGAGAAATAAACAATCCTTTGTATATTGAATAATAATGCATCGAATTACTTTTCCGAGTCCAAAGGGTTAATAATTTTATGGCAGCAGCTGCACGCATTGTTTGAAAAAGACACAATAATAGAAAACTCTACACCCTGAGAGTAATATTTGATCTTTTGAGGTATTATATGTATAAGTACTCGTAACTTTCATTAATAACATTTTTGTCTCATTGCTTAAGGCAGAATTTCAATAAAGAAATAAGTTATATTTACATTCTGTTTTATACGACCCATAAAATTTAAGAAGAATGAAAATGTCTAAGCCCATTATTCTTGGAACCGGAACTATGCCATAAAATTCACTACATAATAAAGGTCAAAGAACTTACGATTTTTTTTTATCATTTTCATGGTCCGTGTACACACTTTATGATGTTAAGGTGTTTAATATGGTGGGCAAATAATTTAAAAAGAAAAACACATCTGAATAGCTTTAGAAATAATTTTCTTTGTGTTCAACATGGCATTGTAAGCATATCATTGAAAATACTTATAAAGGTTTACAATGCAATTCAGCTTATTAATAAGAAGTTTATTGAGTATAATAAGGAAATTTCTTTTATGTGTACGCAATTTATGGTAGTGAAGAATACTTTGTGTTATCAGTGAGCAGATCATTCTTTATTGGGCCAATCCATACTATTATAAAATTGCTTTCATAAGAGTCGGCTTTTTGGCAGAGAGGTTGTGAGTCTTCCTGGTGTTCTGGGAGTCCAAGGTTCGAGTCCCGGTTTGGGCATGGTTGTTCTTCTATGCGCTATCTGGGAGATATGTGACTGTGCCTCCCTGTAAAAATTGGTTGTGCAAGCAAATGTGGTGAGTGTGTAGATAAGTCGTACTCTTGGCTCTAATTTGCGCTACTTCTAAAGCAAGAGACGCTCCTTTCGGCTTAAATCTGCTCCTGAATCAGCAGGGGTCTTGTCCATAGGCAAGTGCCTTAAGTAACAACAACAACAAGTTGCTTTAATAAAAAAAATGGTATTCAAATTTATGGAATATATTTTGTGAAATTATTAGCAAATATATAAAGCAAGTTTAGTTGGAGAAATGAAGGATCTGAAATTGAATGTATTGATTTTTTCCGATCAATATGATTTGAAAAGTATTGTGCACATAGATATTTCACCATGACTCTGCCTTTACAAAGAAATACCTGAATCAACCCTATGAATACTGAAAGAATCAAAATTCCCATTTAATGATACTCTTGGTGACGCATGATACACTTGAATATAATTGCTAAATCATCTTTCCCCTTTGTTAATTATACGAGTAATATTGAACGAATACCATGACGCATGATTTCTTAGTTCGTCGATACTTAGATGGATTTGGAGAATAAGAATATTTCCTGAGTACTCTCAAAGGA
The DNA here is from genome assembly GCA_026289955.1 of Argiope argentata. Classification (NCBI taxonomy): domain Eukaryota; kingdom Metazoa; phylum Arthropoda; class Arachnida; order Araneae; family Araneidae; genus Argiope; species Argiope argentata. Next base: position 1,968,551 of record JAOUZG010000635.1, on the reverse strand, counting down.
TGCTAATCTTACATTTCTTTATTAGCTATTAGTTAAGTGGGTTCGTTTTATGCATATCAACCACTTAAGAACTTTAGCCACCATTGTGAATTATGAGGGGATAGAGAATTTTTCTTATCTTTGAAGTAAATGCATATACTTTCCAGTGTTAAATTGGAAGAAATTCTTCGGCTTTAAGTGCAAAAAAAATCTATAAATGTATTAACATTTTTTTTCCCAAAAATGTTTAAAAGAGAAAATTCTGAAGAAAAAAAAACTAGAACTAAAAATGAAAGGTTTTATTCTGTTTTTATATTTTCGTAAGAATATATTTTTATAAGAATTATTCAGGCGAAAAATTCATAAATTTGCAATTGATTAATTTTTTTTTTTTTTGCAAAAGCAACGGTGATACCTGCTATTGCGACAGCCAAATAGATTTAACTTAATTTAGTAATTCAAAGTTATAATACGTTTAAGTTAACTTAAATGCGACATTGAAACTAGAACTAGATTACAAAATTTAACACATATTTCCATGATATTTTGTATTACATAATAGAACTATTTTTTTATATTTTCCATTAGAAAAGAGACCTATTTCATTCTATTTTCTAAAATCTTCGTACTGCATTTCGTTGTTGAATTAGCATTATAATAAATAAATTCAAAGTTAAAAATAGTATACGAATAGCTTTATTAATTATTTGAAAATATTTGTTTTGCATATTTAGTTTAGACAAATTAATATTTTATTTTGAAACAGCAAGGGAGTGGAGATAAGAATAGATGATAGGAAGGAGGTTAGATATTTCTATTTAATAAAATAACCACAAGACGAAAGGAAGACTCATACTATTATTTTGCAATCTAAACTTCCACGCCATAACAGATATTTCGATATTCCATCGAGACTGAAAAAAAAACCTTCAACACACATATACATTATATGCAGACAGAATCCAAATGAAATTTCGTTTTGTCCAGACATTTGAATAAAGAAAATTTGGTTCTAAAAATGGATAAAGAATGAGAAATGGCTAAATTTTATCTTTAAAAAGTGGAAGCAAACTCAAATGTAAGCAAATAACCGAATCTCAGTCTGCTTCATCTTACAACTAATTACAACTAAATCCCATTCATTTCTTCTCTTACCTTACTAATAAAGCTGTAACATTTAATTAGAAATGTTTAGGAAAGGATTCGACGTGTCGCCAAAAACCCTACTCAATTAAAAAAAATAAAATAAGAGTCGATGGTAGAAGTCGAGCCAGAAAATAGGCATGCATATCAGTGTATGGAAATAGATATTTATATCTCCCATGACTATTAGCTAATAAAATATGTTTTCCATTGTTACAAAATAAAAATAACAACTTATTAAATTATATCAGTTTCATTTCCATAATTTTTCTTAGAAATTTGATTTCATACACAGTCTATAAACGTACTGTTACAAGCGTACTAACGCCGAGGATGCACGTCGAAGTTGGCGACGTTTGACGAGGAGCTTCGAGCCAGCCGGGTTGGTTTGGCGAAAGGAATAGTCTGGTAGCCACTGTACGTATAAGAAGATTCACGTGTTTTGGGGCACGCGCTTGCTCGGCTATATAAAAGACGGGTTGCCGTAGCACCGGCAGTTAGTTAATGAGTTTTCTCTCGGAAGAGAAGCGTCTCGCTGGACTAGCGGGTTATTTTTCTCGCTTGTTATTGGTGAACTATGTTTACGTTTGCTGTTAACGTTGTATAATTGAACTTGCTACGATTTACTGTTTACTCTGCTATACGATAGCTGTTTTGCAGTCTTTTTTTATTGTGAGTAAGGCTTGCATTTACGCTGTAAGTGACTGTTGACTACTGGATTGTGTTTATCTGAAGTTTCACTTTATCACGTTATCCTGTAAATATCTATAGTTTTAAATAAATTTGTTTGTGCTGTCCTCAAGTAAAAACTATTCAATCCGAAACCGCTACGTTAAAAACGTAACAATAATTCCAACACCCTTATGGAATTCTCATCCTAAAAACCTTCAATCTTGCACTTGTGCCAGTCATTAGCTAAGAAGTAAGAGTTTCTCTTCAGCTTTTACTTCGTTGAATATACACATTTCAATTTGCATGTCAGTAATAGGAAGAAAACTGTTCTATTAAATTGATAATTTTCATTCGTTTGAATGATCAAGAATAAATTAAAGATAATATATATTCAATATTAATGGTTTTAATAGCTTAAAAACTTAGTAATTTGAGAGAACAGCTGGTCGCCAAATGAGTTAGTATAATAGAAATTAACTCTTTGAGCTTGGAAGAATAATTCGATTCATAATTTTTCACCTGATACAAAGAATTGTTTATTGCTCTGAAAAATAACTGTACATAAATAAAACTAAGTCAATCAAAAATAAATAAATGGAACGCCATAACGATGCTCCGTCATTCTGAGCACAAATATTTAAATAGGGCTTTATAATTCACATCTAATGCATTCTATTTATATTTGTTTACATAAAACAAAACTTGAAACTTTTTACTGAAAATCGCTGATGATGCAATATATCGATATGTTTAATTAATGAAAATAATATGGAAGTAAAGATTGTATTCCACCATTATTGTTTTTTATATTTCAAATAAATATTTATTACGACGAATTACAAATGATATTTTAGCAATAGGTTAAGAAGAAACTATAAAAATAAATTAGAACAAATAGTTGAATTAGCAACATATTTGAAAAAATGTCGCTTGAATCAATGAAGTTTCTGAAACTACTTTCCTGTACCCGCTTCCTTTGCTCTAAACAATCCCATTATAGTTTCATGTTTTCTGCGCCGTGAAACAAAAACTTACTTGTATCCTCTTTCCAAGCCCCTAAAACAAAAATAAATGCCACTGCAACCAAGAACGAAATGTTTTTTTCAAATGTACTTGCTCATTGTATATTTCTGATATCTGCTTTCATCCTTTTGTCATTTCCATATAGTTGATAAAATGGCGTCTGCGGTAACATTTGAAAGACATTTGTTCATTTCTTCTTCGAATGTCTCAAAACTTTGTTTTCCTCGCACCATTGAAATATGCTCTACAGACGAAAGAATATTGATCAAATGTGACAAAAACATCTAACATTTACTAAACTTTGATTCAATGTCAAATGATCAAGTAATTCAAATAGAATAACTGCATCGAATTCTCCTTCAACTTAGCTAGATTGTCAAACAGCATTTGCCGTTTACTTACTCATTTTACTGGAATGACTTACAGGTAAGCTTGAAAATCCTATTTATTTTCACCCATATATTTTTTTTAGTTGAATACTTATTTTTGTATTTCAGGTTCAAACATATTAGGTAAAATCATTTATTTATTAAATATATAAAATTATTTAGTTTTAGCTGACTTATAATTGATACTGGATATTGATTTTTGAAATTCTAAATATTATGAGGACTATTGTCATATTTTTTAAATAAATAAATACAGAATTTTATCACTTCTCAGATCAATGAATAAGTACTGTTCTCTATTAGCATTAATTAATAAATCTAAAGAAATACTGAGAGATATTTATAAATATTTACTTTAGATTTTCATCTGGGTATTATTTTAATTTATAAGTTTTACTATTATATTAATTTGCTTCCCTTTACGAAAATATTCCTGATAAGGTCATAACCATGCATTTTTTCAGCTTGTAACATGCGACTTGCGATTTTTTTTCATGGCATATATTATACAAATTTCTGGTTAGAACATATACAAGAAGGCAAAACTGTAATGATGAATTAATTGAATTTCATATATAGTTAAATAAGAAAAAAAATCTCAAGCTTGCTTCCATTACTCAGCAATTCAAAGGTCATCTTCGTACTTTTCAGTCATAATTTGCATTTAAATTAAATTAAATGTTGTGTTTCCCTGATTGTGTCATAGAAAATTCAGGAAATATGAATTTGAAGTATGATTTTTAGTTCTATAAGATTTTAATGAATCATGAAACGTTAACGATAAACGATGTGAAAAAATCAAGATAGAACTATTTTGGTTTGTTTTTGGGCTTTAGAGTTATGTAATGAGAAGGGGGTTAAAGTGATTATTAGTGTGCCCCCGAGTTTGTCGCCAATATGGCGACCCAACGGAACGCTCTTCTAGCAATACTAATGGTGTTTTGTTTACTATTTTTAACAGTGGTTGAGTTAAACATAAACTACGACTGTTTTAAGAAAAATATTAAATTAAGTAATAAAAAATATCAATAAGTGATTTCAGTTTTATTCTTTATTATAATTAAAAGCTTTTTTACAACTATTAAGACACTGCAATTTTATTTTTAATGTGAACACAAACTTTATTCTTTTGTAATTTCTAATTGTCAATGAGCACTTTAAAAAATTGTCTGAATTCGTATTTTACGAAATCGTCTGTATTCTTACTTTAAAAGATGCAATGGAATTCTTCGAACTTCTGATAATTTTTTTTCTCATACAGTTGGTTTCCTTAATAATTTGTTATGTCAGTAATTGTGCAAGAATAGTGGGAAGAAAGACAGTATTTCGAATCAGCAGAACGGATGAAAGGATAGTGGAATATATATATATATATATATATATATATATATATATATATATATATATATATATATATATATATAAAATATAGGAGTAGATGAATTTAGGAAATAATACTTGTTTGAAATTTTGTCTGTAGAACAGTTTTATTAATTCTTCCTTAGTTCTTTTTCTTTTGATTTTGCACGGTTTCTGTTATTCATAAAGTCCTTATGTTCAATGTGCTAGGATAGCTACTAGGTTCCCGCTCCCGCTGATAGCGAAGCCGTAGGATGTTTTTTTAATTTAATAAAATCTGCCCTGTGCCTTCAACAGATGCTTGAGGGTTTGCATGTTTTAACTTTTGTCCTGCGCCTTCTCTTTTCTTTCTAGTATTCTCTCTGATAAAGATGTTATTTCGGTAAAGGTTACTTATAGTGTGCCCCTTGCCGCGCCAAGGATGCCAAGTCGCCAATAAAGATGGCGGACACTGTAAACAAACACTTTTATGGGTTAGTGACGGTTACAACTTTTTGCAATATAAGGATGATTTTTTTAAATCGATAAGCATTATCTTTTAATTAATTTTTTTTCAGGCCTGGTGCCTCCAACAGATGCCTCCGGCATCTGTTGAAGGCACCGGGCAGAATTTTTTAACTTAAAAAAACATCCTACGGCTTCGCTTTGCTCGGGAGCGGGAAACTAGTAGCTTCGCTAGCACATAGAACATAAGGAATGTGCGGATAACATGAACAGTAAATAATAAATAATTGAGAAAGACAAAGATGAAAAAAGAATGGATTTAATAGGAAATTTTAAAGACATAATGTACAAACTTTAAGAATTCAATCCAATCACCTTTCATCCATTTCTCAGGATCGAAATGTTTTTTTCCATCCTATTTACCTGCCATCTACTCTTGAATAATTGCCGACATAATAACTAGCGACGAAAACAAACGATAGATCTGTAAAAGAATGACGAGAAATGCGAATAATTCTATTGCAGACGGTTTTTAAAGAAAGAAACCAGACGACTTCGTAAAGAAATAAAACAGACGATTTTGTTTAATCGTATACTGACATTTAAAACGAGAAAAATAATAAATATTTTAAATTCGCATTAAAAATATAATTGAAACTTCTTATTAATTATACAAAAAATCTTAATTATAATACAGATAAAAAATATTTAATTGATATTATTTTATTATTTTTTTATTTAACATTTTTCAGAAAAGATTTGAAGCTCATGTACAATTCAACCATTGTAGGAAAAAGTAAACAAAACATCATTAGGGTTACTACAAGACATTCTATTGGGTAGCCATATTGGCGACAAACTCGGGGGCACACTAATGACCATTTTAACCGTTATTTCCTTCATCTTTCTCGAGTAAAATTATGAACCCTGGGCAAAACCTTGAATGTCATGAGTACTCAGAATATTATTTTCAGCATCCTCGACGGAGAGTTGAGCGTCTTTAAATATACTAAAGATAACCTGTATTTGCTTGTTGTTTGGACCATGATGCCTGTTTATAAGGGCTTGGTTTCGTAACCGGAGGGTTTTAGACTGCAGACCCAATTCCAAGGAAGAATCGTTATGTAAACTGGTTGGGGTACGCGAAGTCTTCACGCAGGTGTAGTATGGAACTTTCGTAAGGAGATGCTAGCTCGCATGCCGTCCCTTAAATCTGAACGCGGTTCAAAATTACTAGGCCCACTCTGAAATAGCCCAAAGTGTTGTTTTTAAAAGGTGACATTAATATAACTCAACTGAACGCATGATACTGACAAATAAATTTTACGAAGGAGTCTAACATATGGAGAAATTTCTAAGGATTAAATGAGGTGTAACAAATAGTAATAGAAAAATAAATCTATATTTGAAATTCCTTTTTTTCTATCTACTAAAAGTAAAATTTGGAATTATGTTAATAATATTAGATGCCAAATGTCATTTATTTATTTATTTCATTCAATTTCTGAATAATTGTGCTTACATCCAATAAAAAATATAGACCAATAGACTGTAATTTTTTGAAGGGTTTGATTCAACATTTGATAATCAGATAATTTTAAATATAGATATTATCTACATAGTCAGATTTTATCTGAATGTATTATATTTAAAATTAAATACATGTATGATAGAAAGATATAAACCAAGTTTTAGCCATCTAGATGAAATCGATTTGGAGTTATCGTCTTCACAAACTAAGAGAGAGAGACAAATTTAAAAATAGATATCTCACAAAATGTGTGATTCGTTAAATTATAGAGTTTTAATTTTTTTTTTACAAAAACAATATTTTTGCTTAATATTCTTCATAAATGAAAAATGTAAAATCTCTGAAAGTGGGAGTTAAAATAGAAAATAATAAGCCATTAAGATTGTTAAAAATTAACCTATTGATGTCTCAGAAAATATTAAAGAATCAATAATAAATTTCTTGAAGAATTTGGTATTTCTTTAAGGATAAAAAATGATTAAATTAAGCACATTATTCCAATAATGTTGTTTCTTTGGACGGTACCAGATTAGATTTCCCAAAAATAAAAAGTTTCTAAATATATAAATACATTTCAGAAGTTTTTTTTTGTCTATTAATCCTTTGCACTCGATTGTGCCTTTTGGATACCATTCAAGACGGTGCATCATTTTGACATTTTTTTTTTTAAATTGATTATTGAAAATATCTACAGAATGGTAAAAAGACGGAGAAATTTAATTTTAAACACTCATACACACAAATTTGGAGCAATAAACAATCCTTTGTATATTGAGTCATGCATCGAATTACTTTTCCGATTGCAAAGGGTTAACTATAGCTGGTTCAGAATGAAATTTTGAGAAATGAAACATCTACTTATCAGAATTTTAACGATTTAATTTAAATAGTTAAATGCGTTTTTCGAATAAGATCTAAAACTTGCAATGGACAGAAATTTTGAGACGATATTTTGCAAACTTCTCATGTGGTGCCGAGTTTTATTTGATCATCTAATTACAGAGCTTTTGACATTTTATTAATACTTCAGTAAATTAAGTTGCAATTAATTTCATAAACAGATCTTACTTGAAAACACAATAACATTGGCTTCATAAGGTGTGGAAAAATAAAAAATATTTGTTTGAATTTAGGTATTTAGTTTATTTTATTAATTCTAAATAAATATTTAGCCTACGTATGGATAAGAATAATTTTATGTCCGAGATCATTATATTCATTTTCCTTAGTGTTCAACAATATTTTTATTTTCTTTCACATTATTCCAGAAGTAAAAATATATATTATTAATTAACCTTATAATGCTGTGTAGGGTTTTAATAAAAAATATATATAATTCTCAATCACATAACAACACTAAAAATATACTTGAGAAAGTTCATTGAACATTATTAACTAATATATTTTCCATACTAGTAAATATGAACATTTTCAACAGTTCTGAAATTAGAAATAAAATACTTAAAATGCATTCTCATTTATTTAGAAAAAAAATGACTAAACTTTGTATTAAAATAAGACAGAGTATTCTGATGGTAACTTAAAATGTATCTTATAATTTATATTTATTAGTATCCATTAGTAATTAAAATTAGTAATAAATTCAAAATTTGAATTTAAATATCATTAATCTAATTCATATTATTGTAACTTAAAAATACTTTTAGATTTTTTAGCATTTTTCTTATTGTCTATAAATATGAAAAACATATACTCAACTTTGGGAAATTGATTAAGTAAAGATTTATCAGACAAATAATACAATTAAAAAAATAATTAAGAAATATCAATAATTAACAGTTGAGTAGTTTTAAATATTTGAATTGATTTCAACAAATATTCTAGTTATTGGATAGTGTAATTTTTTTTCCTTTTTCAGTCTTTGGCTTTTTTCTGTTATAAATGTTTTTATATCATATTATTACACTTCTTTTTCCTACTTTTATTTTTATATTTAAAAATTGGCTTATTTGCTTCTTAAGATACTATTCATGAATTTTAAAACAGGGTCGGAAGGCCCTAAAAAGGACTTCGGATATATTTTTGAACAACAGAATTTTTATCCTGTATAAAAGGGTAAGGACGAAAATGTTATTTTGCAAATGACGGATTTAAGAAATTTTTATATGCAAATTCTCTTGGTGCCATTTTTTAAGCCACAATCTAGAGAATTTGACATCAACAACTTGAATGAACAAAAAGCCCCTTTGAAACATTTTATGATGTACTAAAATGCAAAAGGAATATTTGCTCGTGCGTTAATGAAAGTCATAAATTATTGTCAAGAAATGAATTTTATATCCTAAGAAATATATATACTCTACGCTAAGAAAAATATAATTATAAAATTTATATTATTTGATTTGCTGCTGTTTTTTTTTTTCATTTTTAAATTTAAAGTCAATCTTTATAAAACAAATATGTGTATAATTTGGTAATTTTAGATTGAATTAATAAATCTTGTAATATATGTCCAAATTACAAAACAGAATAAAAAAAAAAACAGAAAAAGCAAACGTTTTTGAAACTTTTGTATACCCCCTTTGATAAAAACAAGTACAAGACAGAATATATATTAGCACACTTTATATTTCAGTATATAAATGTGACAAATTACAAGGTAAACAAAAAAAATTGCTGTTTTTAATGACCCAAAAGAACATCATATACAAACAGCGCATCCTATTGTTAGCCCTCGAAATAATCATCATCGGCATCCTGACCTTCTGCCAATGTGTCTGAGAGTTGTTCAATCCCCTTGAGGTAAAACTCGGCGGTGTGGGACGCAAAGAAGTCCGTGAGAGTTTGGTGCACGTCTGCTTCATTGGTGAAGGATTTACCACGAAGATGATTATCCAGGGAATCGAAGAGGTGGTAATCTGAAGGTGCAAAGTCAGGTGGGTCTACCAACCAAGTCGCTGTATCATATTCCTGGCCACCCATATGACATGCGGTCTCGTTATCATGCAATAACAATACATCCTTTCGATTAACCAGTTCTGACTCCTTCTAATGCAATGCATGTTGTACTCGTTCCAATTGCTGCGAGTACAGGTCGGCAGTGACCATTTGGCCCATTTGTAGCAATTTATGGACTTCCAACAGCGTTCCTTGCTCAGACTGTACGCATTACCTAAGCGGTTCAGATGAAGTTTAACCATTTAACTGGAAGTGTTTAATTGCCTGGCAAGTTCACCACACGTTAAACTACGATCCTCTTCAATGGCTGCCTGCAGGGCTTCATCATCCAAAGTTTGTGGTCGTCCTGTTCAAGCTTTATCACAGAATGACAAAACTCCCGACCTGAATTTTGGACAGCGCTATCCCCAAATGCTTGACATATTCGGCGATCTGATGCAGCGGCTGATAAGCCCACTTTGAAGTCGTAAAGTAAACAACCCAGAAAGAGCTCCTTCGATACGTCCATTTCGCTACGCTACTGTACGAGTTCAGATTGATGAATGTGAGCAATGGACCTGCTTTCATAATAATTGATATTCCTACTCTCGACTGACAGTTTCTCTATCACGTTATACACGAATTTGCATACTTATTCTCACTTCTTTCAATGGAAATGCGCAAACGGCGAGAACTTCTTAGTTTACCTTGTATTTCCCAAAGTCAGAAATCTTTGTAAATGGGAGATTTAAGAATGTCCCATTTACAAAATATCATTATCATATTTTATATACTTGGAAATTCTGTAAATAGTATCTTTTTCCTTAGTGTAAATATTTTGATAAATAAAATTCCCGTAACATGCCTACCAAACCATGCAGTGACCATAATTGTCACAGATACGGGGGTATGAGACGGCGTTCTATTTTGAGTATATCCCCCTTTGATTGAAATCAGAAAAATTGATTTATTATATATATATATATATATATATATATATATATATATATATATATATAATTTTGGAACTTAATCACTTGACATATGAATTTATTTAACTTTCTAATTAGATAACTAATCCTATTTTGGTATTTTATAGTTAATTTGATTTTTTAAAATAATATATGGAGCATTTGGGATAGCAAATCGTTTCATATTGATTTTTTTGTATTTAAATACTTAATTATGTGACTTAGTTGCAGACTAGAAAATAAAAATTCAGTAACTCGATGCGTGTGTCAGACACGCCATTGTATGCGAAGTGGTTAAATACTTATTTTAATATACTTTAATATAAAAAATGCCAGTTATGGTAGATGTTTCATGGATACAAAAACTTCATGGATACACAGTTGGATATGCATAGCTGAAATTCGTATTTTAAACTTAAAGTTCTACTAATTGGATGTTTTTCATATTATTTAAATATATTAAGATGGATAATATTTTGTATTAAAATACCTCTATACCGGATGCACTTGGGAAAATTGAGAAATAAATATTCTTTAAATAAATTCTTTAAATAAAAGAATGAATTTTATTAAATACTAATTTTATAAAAATTATTAAATCCACGTAGTTTTTGGCGATTAGATGATTTGAAGGATTTGACGATTAGAGATATTGATTAATATTTCGTTTTATTTAGATTCCTTAGACATAATCTCATGTCCATGATTTTTTATAAAATTATCACTGCACGTTATTTTAATAATTTTATAATAATATTTTTATTGCATACATGGAATTTAATAATGATGGCTAGTTCCGTGGTATCATAGCGTTATCAATAGCATTAATATCACGATCCTTCTGTTTTTTACATTTAGCAATATTGTCCTTTCATGCTTTTATTCATCCTATAATCTATATAGATGCTAAATAGAATCATGCTTAAGCTCTCATTTACGGATGAAAAGTATCTTGATTTAAAAAAAATTTAAATGATGGAAATGGCTTTCGTTTCATCTACAATATTGAAACTATTTCTAAGAACTGCATTTAAAAATATGTTTAAAAGTTTAAAAAAAAACAGCATCGAACTTTCTTTTAAATTTAGTAAAATTTTAATCATAACTTCGGAAACAATCCCATCTATCAGCATATATTTTACCAAATTCGGTATCTCTACACCAATCTTTTTAGCTTGTAGAGATTCAAAACTGAAAAAAAAAAACTGAAAAAGTATTTGGCATTAACATTTTTTAAAGAGCCTTAGTAAAGCTGATTCATTATTAATTCGAGTAATATGTCATAATATAATACAAAACAAGAATTAAATGAAAAACGAGGATTCATTGTCATAACGAAGGTTTCTTTTCTTCATCTGCCATATAAGTAAATATAAAAAAATTAAATTAATGAACTTTATCAATTTTAAGTAATAGTTTTAATGTAAGTGATAAACCGTCATTTCACTTAAAGATATTAAATTTTAGTTATTGAAATAAAAAATAAGTGTTATTTAATTAAATTACTTTTAATAAGAATGATTGGAACCCCAATAATGTACTTTATATATTTTTATGAATTTTAATTGTATTAATTTATTATTATTAATTTATAAAAGTGACACGAATTATTACAATTTTAATTACTATACAATTTGAATATTTGAGTTCATTCGATTTTTTTTCTTAAGAATTAAATAATGATTCACCAAAAAAAATTATGCCCAGAATAAATTATTTTTGTTTCAAAAAATATACTCTCAAACTCTTGATATTTTTATTATATCTTAAATTCGATCAAATTACAAATTTCCTTATCATAAAATTTTATTATTATGCTACATATTATAACATGGGAGATTACATTACCTTTACAAAACATATCAAATATTAATGATTAAAAAAATTTTCACTTATTTTGATGGGAATGCAATGAAGAAATAATCAGATATACTGAATTATTGATTTTGTTTACCTGAATAATTCGTAATTTAATGTTCCAACATATAGTTATTTTGAAATGTCTATTAATATTTCATTTTACAAAATAATTAGACAGATTTCCGTAAATAAAAGTTGAAATAATTTTAAAAGATATTTATTTAAAAAAATAACTTTTTACCTTACAATTTCAATCAACAAAATAGCTTCCGTTATTTCAAAAGTCAAATACGATTAATTTTAAGTTAAATTTTTCAGATATTTCAGCAGATATTTACTGTAAATTTAATAAATATCAACTTCCTTTGATTAAATATGCAAGAAAATCAAGTAATCAAATTCAGAGGAGACTTGAAATCGACACATCTTGGAAACATGTTTGAATTAGAATTTTGATATATTATTCAGGGGGTATAAATTCTAATTCAATGTCTTAATGTAAAAATGATTACAGAAAACAAACTGTGTTTTATTGAGATTATCTTTTGAATGTCATTATTTTTTCTTGTAATTTCTTTTTGAAGTAAGAAATACTTTTTAGTGTAATAATCATATTTTCGATATAAGTATTATTGAAATTTAATAATTATTTACACATTAATAATTTAATGGGATAGACATATTCAGACAGTGTTATTTTTTGATAAACCAAGTTTACATATCCTTATTTCAATGTTCTTTTTACGAATTTAAACGAATATCATTAAAACGAATAAAAACATTGTTGAATATTAGAACAATTCAGAATATAGAAAAAAATTATCAGATTTTTTTAAATATTTTTTTTAAATTTAGATTTTAACTTGATGCGAATCCTTTTCACGTACGTAGATAATGTTTATGCGTAAGTATTCAAAGGAATTTGAAAACCATTAAGAAAAGCAAAAGAGCTGAGACCAATTTAAAAAGAAATAATATTAATTATTTTTAAAAAAAAAATAATTTATGGCAAAAAATAAATATTTTAAAACGGTGAATGTTGTTTATTCGCGTGAAATGTCGACAAATCACTAATAATAATAACCAAAGAGTTAATATTTATCATTTTAATTTCAAAGTTTATCGAATAGACTGGAGAAGTTTTATTTTATTGTTGCTTTCTTTTTATTTTGCTATTTGTAAAAAATTAAAAAATAACAAATGCAGAAAAACTCTCTCAAAAACTATTATTTCATAAATTCTTTTATATTTAATAAAAAAAATTTAATAAGCAAACAAATGATATCTTATTAAGGAGGAAAACATTTTAAAATTCATTAGTCTTGTAAAATATTTATTTTTAGAAACAAATTGGTTTTACAAAAAAAATTAAGTTCTCAAATTATTTTCAGGCAAAATATATTGCTTAAATACAGTCTTCTAATAAATATAATATTTCCCATTATTAATAAATTTATGTAGAATTTCTAAAAGATTCTATATTTTAAGCTACTGAAATTATATTCGTAATAACTGTGCAATTCATATGTTGCTGTTATTATGTGTGATAAGTTTAGACCTGTGACTAATGTGGAAAATATTTAATACATTTCATTATCGACAGGAGAAATATCAGTAGGGGAGGTTCTTCATAATAATGTTTTTAGAGATTATGTTGAGATTTTTCAATTAAGTAACAATCATTTATATCAATCACAACAAATTGAATACACGTATTTGCCAATATGTAAAGTAAACACCGTCATATTTTACCTTTTAGATACAGTCAACCAAGAGAATCAGAGAACTGAAAACTGGTCATTTAGATTTTAATCATTTGAAAGCCAAAACATGATGTATATGTTCTTAGTTTTAAATGTTGAATTCCATGTATATTAAAGAAATCAAATAGTTCAAATAATTGCCTCATCTTAGTTTAGTTAGTTATCCCTGTTCATCTCCTAGAGATTTTCGTTCGGATTTAAATGAAATTTCAATTTTTTTATCCCTTTTGTTTGCGAAATATAAATATGTATAAAGACATATAATATTATATGACTAACACACATATATGGCCAGAAATATTTCTCAATTAGACTCATGACAGCCTCCAGTAATCAGGAAATAATTTTCAGCTTAGCACTTAGCACCATGCCATACCTCTGTTTGTAGGACTCAAATGGTCCCTTTCTGATTTGGTATAGATTTAGATGGACTTTATTAAAAACAAACAAACAACAACAACAAAAGCAATCAATTAGAGAGAAAGAAATGATAAAATACAGAAATATAAAACATAACAAAGGGTGAGGTATATTAAATGGTACCTTAAAAATTGATTAGGTTAATCTAACAGTTCTCTATGACCAATTAGGAATCCAATCATGTTTATGACTTTTTTTTGAAGATGAATTACTAAGGACTCTTTTATACCTAAATTAAGCTAATAATAGGGTTTTGGGAGGTGTCGTGAAAGGGTATAAATGCAGGGTATCGCAAAGTTGATGAGATAGCCAACTTCTTCACAAGAGCTATAGTCATCTTTTGATAAATGGAACCGGTGGAGAAATGAAGGGAATGGGCCATGCCTAGTAACAAACCAAATTTCTTCACGAGTTCGGGAGAGTGTTTGCAGTTTAACTATTAGATGACTTTATAAACAGCACAACTAGTATTTCCGATATCCCAAAGAATGTGACACTTTAACATAAACATTTTCTGAAGATATTGTTGAAGACGACTGCGAAGTTTAAGAGCTTCCATCAATAAACCATTGATAATGGCTGCTTTTGCTAGAATATCATCTTCTTCATTACCCCTATAATCAATATGATCTTTGATTAATTTAAAAGAGTATTTGAGTTTTGGAGGAGTAAGGACGAACAAGTTGATGAGAAGAATGGGATCTTCTAGCAAACTTCAAAGATTCTCTATCCAGATTTTAATCGTCTCGTTCACTTCGTTAGCTCGTAAAATAGACCTTTTCAATCCCAGAAATTCAACTAGAAACACAGTGTGGAATTCCTATTGTTTTCCTTTCCATTTAAGGACTTGCATGCCATTTTTGAATGCGTAATTTAAACAATCTATTCCCAGGTCTGTTTTGAGCCCATCTATGAAGAATGTCCAACTATTATCCTTTTGGAAAAGGCTCTATTGTTGAAATCTGTTTTTATATGTCAAGCAATGAAGGATGGATAATAATATCCTCGACTTTTTCTACAAATGCTTTGATAATTACACCTTCAAATTCCACTTTTTTCTTTAAGCATGTGATATTGATGTAAAGGGCTTCTTTCTGAACTTTCAGGTGTAGTAGCATGCTACCTGTAATTGATGTTGCACGATACGATCCAGTGATATATAGGAGGGATATCCTCTGATTAGTTGATAATTTTTTCTCCAAATTAAGAGATGAAAGTGACAACTAACTTACATCATGAAAGAGAATACTCTCGTTGACTATTTGATATCGGGTCCTTTCTGAATTTTTGGTCTAATCTCTAGAGACGACCTGCTATGCGGCAAAGTTGTTGATATTGGCTGATAGTCTTATAGAGCCTTGTTCTTGTATATGAGTAATCCAATTTAGGTTTTCTCCTTTTATTACTCCCATGTATTTGAGAGATAAAGTACTTCTTATAAGTTGGGTGTCCTTTGAACAGTTAGTCCCCTGTAAAATCTTACTATTGGGAAATATTTTGATTTTTCTATCTATGTTTCGAATTGATTTTTATCGGTCCTTATTTAAAAGTTTTAAATGTAGAGTTTGTATGTTTCTCTAATTCTTGACGAATTCAGCAGCTGATGACAAATGCGAAGCAGTCTACATATGCTTGCAAGTGAATATCTTTTTGAATATCTTTATCAATTTGTTTTAAAATTTCTTCAATAGTTTTCCAAAAAAGAGGAGGTATAAGATCCGTGAGGGCAACCTTTGAGTTTGCTTTCATAATGCTAGACCGTCACTTGTTTGAATTGTCACTTACGTTATAGTAAGGGATATCTATTATGGTTTCTGTGAATTTATTTTCGCATAAAGTTTACTGAATTTTGTTCTTATTTTATTCATATTTTAAGTTGCAAAAGCACCTTTGATATCTAAAGATATAACTATAAAGTAAAGTTCCTTGGCTTCTTCGATAGTATCCAGCAATTTTCGAATAGTATGATTTATTGATTTGACTTATGTGTAAAACAAACTGGTGTGGGTGTAACATTTGTGCTTATGAAGAATAAAATTAAAACTTTGGAGTAGTAATTTGTCTAGTAGTTTTCCTAACAAAGAGAAGGGCAAGGTGTTGAAATAGTTTTTCTATCTTTGGAAGAGTTTATTTCTTGATCTTGTTTGATTAAATAAGAACTTTATAGACAATAATTTTTGAACGTTCTGCCTACGCATTCAATAAATTAACCCCTTATCTCTACTATATCTGTTGATTAATGCAGTTGGGGACGTTCGCTTACATAATTAACAAATATCAGTTGCTGGCTTCAATTACTATAATACGGTTTCGATGAGAATGGATAATTTATTGAAATCCAAAAGTTTAAAAAATAATTGTTTGAAAACGATGTAAGCAAGTTAAAATATCAGTAGACATTAAAGTTACGTTTTTAGTTATTCTTTCTTTAAACATTAAATTATAACTTAAGCATTAAAATAATAAACATTTATCCTTGCATTAAAATAAGTAGCATATTAATTAAATGTTATTTTAAATGTGATATTAACTCTGAATCATTCGTTAATTAAATATAAAAAATTATATATTAAAAATTGTTTTTGTATATGTTCTTTTAAAATTTTAATTTTATTATTACGTATTTCAATAATAAATATTTATTTTTGGATACAAAAATTAAAAATATATTTATTAAAAGTAATTGTTAAATTTTAAATGAATAAAAATTATCAAAAAAGAAAAACAAATTCCAAGTCCTGTTTAAACCTGATCTTCCACAAACTCAATCGGGATCATTCGAAAGTTAGTCAAGTTATCAGTGTATAAGCTTTATTAAAAGTTTAAGAATGATTTTCTCGAAATGGACTGGGCATTGCGTTTTAATATTTTTATGAAAGAACATTCTAAATATATAATAGCATTATACTAAATCTCATCCAGATATCAGATTTCCCCCCTGTGTCCTTCCCTTGTAAAATTGGAAAGAGAAATATTTGTCTATAAGACTCCAATCTTCCCCCCCCCCCTTTTTTTTTGTAAAAAAGAGCTTTTAGTACCTTTTTAAAAGAAGTTGGGAATTTTTTAAGTGCAATGCATCCGTCCATGAACATTACTAATAGTTCTGGAAAGTTACTATTGACAATCAAGATAATTACGTAATCAATATTATCATAACTAGAGAGCTAATTAATTGGAAGCTTTTTTGTAATACTTTCAATATCGGTTTTAGTAAAAGCTTCTTCAAAATTACAAGGAATGGAATGCATATTTATTTCTTCTTCTGCCACCTCGGGATAAAGCTGTTGAAATATTTTACTTGCAAAGTCCTTAGCATTTCCTGTAAACGAGTTTTCGTGCTACTTGAAAATTATTGAGGATGGTTGGGCTATCTTTGTTGAATTAAATGGAGCTCCATAACGGGAACTTGCTTTCGGGCAAAATTTTCTCCAAGCGCTTTTCTTTGCATGAAGTATTTCCTTCCTGTAGACTGTTCTTTTCTTGGAATAAATTTTTTGGTAATGTTCTCTCATATCTCTGATGCTCTTTTTCACACGTCGCCTCTGTGTGTTTAGCTCCTTTTTCTTTATTTCTTGATTTTGATTCCACCATGAAATATTTGGTATTCTGTTGAAATTTTCCGAATGTCGTGTGAATGCAGACAAGAGTCCAATTGTAGTTTTTTTTTTTTGTACTAGCGTCAAGATTTTCAGTTGGTGAAGATTTTTTTACGATATTCATTAATCTAAAAAGCTTCCCTACGAAATGATTTCAGAACGTTTACTAACCTCCAAATTTTATTTTAAATCTAAGATAAGAGAGCTCAGAAATTTCTGATTTAATGATAATTTTTTTACATTTATGATTGAGAAATTCATTTTCTATAACCTCCCAGTCGCATAAATTAGCCAAGTCAGGGTTTTAATCTAGAGTTAGATCAAGGCAGCCTTCAAGGCAGTTTTGCATCTAGAGAATTTAAAAGTTGAAGGTTTTTTTCAGCTAATAAAATTTCCATTTCATATCCTCTATTATTATTTGCACCGCAACCTTATTGGAACATACGTGCATTCATATTACCACCTATGATTAGTGTTTATTTTGTAATTTTGAGAGGGCTCATTAAAGTTCTTTAATCTTTTCATCTTTATACATGGCTGGAGAAGAATATACAAAAATCAGAGTTAAAAGTTTATCTCTGTTGGGAATTATGACTGTTACTGTAATCTCACCTGAAGCAAGGAATATTGGAGAACTGCAGGAAGATAAAAAGATAATGCCCACCTTTCCATTTCCTGGTAAGCAGCCACTGTTGTTGAAGACCTTCTATTCTCCCATTTCTGACTTACGGTTTTTATGCCCGGAAGATGTTAGGAGCGATCATTTGAGTTATTTGCACGAGAGAGATTGTAGC
Organism: Argiope argentata; assembly: GCA_026289955.1. Taxonomy (NCBI): domain Eukaryota; kingdom Metazoa; phylum Arthropoda; class Arachnida; order Araneae; family Araneidae; genus Argiope; species Argiope argentata. Next base: position 1,949,709 of record JAOUZG010000635.1, on the reverse strand, counting down.
TACTTTACATTTTGCGAGATAAATCTGAATAGATTTTAGAGAATTTGATACGTCTTGAAGAAGTAGCCAAAAATGAGTCTGATCAAAGGATTTTATGCGAATTAAGTAAATCGAGAGTCATTACTTAAATAAATATTTAGTAACTCCCTGTTCTCTGATATAAATTCATCTCTCTTATATCGAAAGGACAGAAATAAGCAGCAGTAGAGTGTTGGATGTCATAATCAGTGCCATTTTTATGGTTAGATTCTTCAGAATTTATGCAGACTGGATGCTTGGCCATAAAGGTTCGAGTGTCATGATTTTCAGCCCAAATCGCGAAGTATATCTTTTTTACTTTACACTCTTTTTAGATGTGTCCAAAAATTTGGCAGGAAAAGTAGCGTCGGCATACAGGATATGACCAGAAATAAAAGTAAAGTAATTAATATTCGGACAAGGGAATTAAATGCTTATTTAAGAGAACTTAGAAATTGTTAGGTAATTAAAACAAAAGAAATTATAAGAAAATAAAATTGCTACTAAAGAGAAAATAATATTTATTTTTAATTTATAGCCTGAGAACAAAATAACTGAGAATGATAACGGTATATATTCTTTATCAAATATCGTACAGTAAGTTGCCTTTTAACAAAACTACTGATATATGAAAACTATCTGGTCAAATATACGAATTAAAAAAAAGAAAATTCCTTTTATTCAGGACTTAAACAGCGTGGACACAATTAGAAGGATACAAAATGAGAATTATAACTATAATTTGTTTTATGTTAACACTGTTGAATATTAATAAGTAAGTTGCATAGACAAAAAATAAATGTAACAATTTTTTCTCTTTGCTGATTAAAAACAAAAACAAAAAGAAATTTTGAGCATAAACATGGTAACGTTTTTCCACTGGTAGAGAATAATACTGTCGACTCTTGCAAAAACTATTCCCTAATAGAGAGAGCAGAAATGCTGTATTTAGTGGATGCTAAACAAATTCTAAACATTTGAAACTTCCAGCAATAATGTTCCTGAAGGCACAGGTCTTCGGGTCAAAGTCCTGTTGGGTGGGGAGACAGAGAGACGTTCAAGTATGAGTTGTTGATAGATAATGGTAATGGTGTCTATTGTTGATGGTAAGCTTAGTGTCTCTCAGGAAACAGTCGGATTGTGTTCGTGTTATCTCCCCCCCCCCCAAAAAAAAAGAAACGGCCATTGAATACTATAAATTAGATATGCTTTCGCAGACTAATGAATTCCAGATGGGGAAAATAAGTTTCAAACCTTTTATGATTAAGGTACAGCATTTTTGCCGTCCTTTCTTTTCCCTATAGATGGCGCTGTCACTATTTTCAGTTATTAGTTCTATGATAAGCGTGTATTTTTTTCTCCTTTTTTACAGTGGCGGATTTGTGACCGAACGTGTCAGTTTAAGCAATTAACTGATAGCTGCGGGGCGAAGAGTCCACAAACAAATTTTAAATTTCTAGTTGTCAAATAATTATGTTTGAAAAAAGCAAAACTTCTATGAATGATTTAATATTAAGGTAATATAAAGATTTTACCAAATATAATTAATCAAACTCCAGTTAATTTCATAAAGTTAATTTAGTTATTAAAATACTTTAAAAACCGAATATATATATATATATATATATATATATATATATATATATATATATATTGATCCAATCAAGTTCAAGTAAATTCTTTTAACTTGTAGTGGATGACAATTGATGTTAATACCGTTTTTTCGAATATTAATTCCTTAGTATTTTATCAATTGATAAAAAATTTACTTTCTCGTCTTTATAATAGTTTTTTATATTAGTTGTATTTGTTTGGACGGGATAGCCTGGTTGTAGAGTGATGGATTCGCATGCCTAGTGCTGTGAGTTCGAACCTGGTCGCAAAGTTCTCTATGTCGGTAGTCATACCACTCGGGAAACTGAGTCAAAAGTGATCGTTATTCGGATGTTATGCTTTGGGGTCCATGCCTTCAGAAGCTGTTGCACCCCTCCGTCCGTTGTAAAGTGGAGCACGAGAATAAAAATTGTATTTATTGAATAAAAAGTAAACAAAATAAGCTTTTTCCTAACTTCCTAAATTACTCCTAATATCCAAAGAATGAATTGAATTAAAAAAATAGTTTTTTATATTACTTGTTTAATCCTATATGAATATGTACTATATGAATATGAACAAATATGAATATGGACAATCTTGAATCATAATTCACAATCCAAAATAAAAACAAACTCAAACTTGCAAAGTTAACAATCATATTAACCTAAATTATATCCTAATTGTATTTAAAAATGCCAAAATGTGAAACTGATTTGGAGATCTAATTAAAGTTCTTTATCCCTAATGGTGTAATTAAAATTTTACATTATTCTTAATATTTCAAATTTCTTTTTGGTGTAACAACACTTTTGGCTATAACAACACTGTTCTAGTGAATACTGAACTACAATGGAGCCTAAACTATTATTATAATATAGTACCCATCTTTATGCATTTGCTCAATTTTTTTGTTACTTCATATCTTATACAGTTGCGTCAAATTCCTTGCATCGATCATGCTAGAAAAATTCAGTATTTTTTAGATATATGTATAATATTATGTATATAATATAATGAATAAAACTATGACAAGTAAAAGGCTAAAAAATTAAGAAACTTACTTCAAAAAATGTTCACCTATTAACTAATCATGGCGTAAAAAACAAATACTTTTGACTATTTTAGATAAAAATGAAAATTTACAAATAGCATACTGAGAAATTAAAAATTTCTTTCACATTTAAAGCTGGTATGAAAATTTGAACTGTAAAACACATTCTTTTCTTGACGACTCTTGGAAAATTTTATAATAAGTTATTTCGTAACAGTTAGTTTCTGAATGCCAGCTTTCGGGCACTGAGGTAGCATGTCTTCCTCGTGTTCGGGGAGTCCCGGTTCGGACATGGTGATTCTTCTGTGTGCTATCTGTGAGATGTGTGACTGTGCCCCCTGTAAAAAGGGTCTGTACAAGCAAATGCGGTGAGTGTGTAGCTAAGTCGTAATCTTTTCCCTAGTTGACGCTACTTCAAAAACAAGAGGCGCTCCTTTCGGCTTAAATCTGCTGCTGTATCAGCAGGGGGCTTGACCATAGCAAATGCCATAAGTAACAACAATGACAACAACAATGCAAATATAAGTTGAATTAATACATTTCCTTATCTGTCTCTTTGTATGTATGTATGTGTGTGTCGAAAATACAGAATAAAATATGTAAGAATATTCTTCAGACATTTCTTGAAAAAGGATCATTTAATGTACAAAAGAGGCAAATAGTAAGTTATGTAACCATAAATAAAATAAATGTTAATAATAATAAACACAAAAGAAGCTTCATAGAAAAAAAGATTCAACTTACTTAAATTAATAAGGTAGAAGATATTAAGAATTGAGCCTCATGATAAATTTTATTAATCCTCACTGAAATGAATTGAAGATGTGTGGGTAAGAAATAGTATAAATCATTCCTTCCTGAAAGAAAACCAATTCTGTACCCACAACAACCGCGCAACAACGAAACGGTGAGCATAACAGATAAATTATACTCCTTTCCTTCCCTCTAACGTCTACGCTGGTATCCTCTACCAAGATTTATTTTTCTTTGAGTTCGACAAATTCTATTCTGTCGATTAATCTGTTCTACAGAAAAAGAGAAAGTTTTAGTTTCCGCCGAAAGAATTTTTCCTCGTTCGATGTCGTTACTAAGTCTACCCTGACGTTGAAGGAATTTGTTCTACTTTGGTAGATTACAGTTTGTATCAAATTTAATCATTTGTCTTTTGTAAACCAAATGTTTGGGGTTAGACTAGATAATAAAAAAAATATTGGATTGTTTAAAAAATAATTTTCGAGTATAGGAAATGAAATATACAACTTGACATAACAGAAGGAGTCGTTCTCCAAATGAAAACGATTATTTTGACTAAGAAATAGAAAAGATCTCATTACTTTTTTTAGTCATTGCGAAAAAAGATCCAATATGGTTATTGCAATTCTGAGACAAATTTCTCAATATATATATATA
>JAOUZG010000635.1:1904832-1934176 GCA_026289955.1 Argiope argentata | reverse complement strand
GTAAACATTTTTTTTGTTTAAATATACATAAAATCCTTTCATGTAATCTTAAGTAAAAGGTGTTTCAAGTAAAAATGGGTTCAAGCTTTCCTGGTTTAGTGTTAGTCCATATTTGAACCTATATTGCAATAATAAAGGATTTAATAAATTATTTTTGTTAGTTGCGTGGCTGTTGTATAATAAATATAATTATATGTTAAATTGTATGGAGAAAAATGGTAAAAGTTTTTAAAAAAGACTATGCCTAATAGAATTTTTTTTTATTTTGCATGGTCTTGAGAACAAAAATAAATAAAAGTACATAAATCGCGTTCCGCATATTACTAATACAATTGGTTTCGTAGCAATAATTTTACTCCCCTCCTTAAGTAATGGAACTAAAATTGTTTCTGTAACCACAGATGAATCAAAAAAGAAAACTCACGAGAAAAGCAAATGCATTATACCTACTGCATGCCTTCACTCAATAACTTGGATAAAGATTTATTTTCCTTTGAGCTCCAAAATGATGGTAAGGGCCACTTTCATCAATTAATCTGCTTCAAAAGAAAAAGAGCTGGTTTTATTTGTCAGGGAAGCAAGAACTTTTCTTTCGCGGCTTACTGAGTTTGCTATGAAGTAAAAAGAATCTTTTCTCGATAATTGTGTTAAACAGCAGATCCAATAGAATTAACCTTGTCTAACTTATCAAATTCCTAGAATAATCTAGTTAATAAACTAAAGTCTATGTTTGCTTGGAAATGTAATTGTTCATTTTGGGTTGCATAGTTTTATTTAATTTCATTTAGTAAGATGAAATCTATTATTAAAATCAATGCATGAATATCAATGCTAACCTCAATAAACACTGATTTTAGTCTACGTATAATAGAATTGTGGATATTTAAATTAAATAAAGGCTAACAAAATATTTTTACCATGAAAAGATCTAAATATATTTAAAGCATTTGTCATCATTCGAAATTAATATTATTGTTTAGAGCCATCATTCAATTCAGTTCGGTTTTGACTCGCATATATGGAAAGTGTTAAGAAATTATTCCTACTCCCACTAATTTATTATGTACCTTTATTTTAAGGAAATAAACAAAATAGAAAATATTGAATACCTTATAATAGTGTCAAAAAGTATTCTAATATCGACATTTAGTTTACTGAACACTGGATATTGTAACTAAAAAAACAATGTTAAATTAAAAAACAATTATAATACTAAAACTGGAAATAAAATTTATAATAGAATAAAGGAAATTATAAAATATTCAGATATCTCTTTTTAATAGTGAGTTCTGTTTTATATTATTTTGAAGTGATTTCTAAAATAATATTGAAATAAAAAATAATATTTTGATATTTTTATTAAAAATTCCTAAATCTTGTACAATGGATTGGTATATATATTATGGTTATTATTTGGATTTATTCACTTTTTTAGTTGATGTGATTTGAAAAAAAAAGTGTTTCTCATTTATCAAAAATATGACAATAAAATAAAACAATGACAATTTTTGAAAAAAATCAACAGTTATGCGATAAAGTTTAAATAATGCCCACACTAGAAAAAATAATGTTGTGAAAGAAGGTGTAGCTTCATAGATAGAAGTAATTCCTGTATTTTTATTCAAAATTCCCTATTTCACAATTATTAATCAGATAATGTGTTGAAAAAGTTATTTCAAAAATACATCTCAATTTTTAAGAATGAAAATTTTTGTATACTGTTAAATATAATAATAGTCTTCCTGAAAAACTAAATATAGTATGGTCTTAAACATATGTTTTGTTTTGTAATTCTGAACGAATCCTTTTACAGTTAAAAAAATTTCATCGTAATATTATACAAAAGTTTTATTTAAAAAAAGTAAAAGAATTATGCCTTTAGATACTTTACTTTTTCTCTTTGTTACTCCATAGTTAACCTAAAAGGGAGAAGTAAAATAATTTTAGTTCTTTTCATGCATCTTTAATTAATCAAAAGCAAATAATTTATATAACAAAAACATAATAACATTTTATATTATCATCATAAAAGAGAATCTAAAGATTCATACAGTAATTTGCTTAAAAATTCATTGTCACTTTTTTAACAATTAAAAATCAGTTATATATATTGAATATATTTTTAAAAATGGTTTATACATTAAATAAAAACAAATGTTAAAGATTTAATAAATGCTGAATAAAGAGCCGTTTTTTATTTTAAAAAAAGGATAAGTTTTTTTAAACTCCACTACTCATCAGCTGTTGACACCAGACTGCAAAATAAATATGAAGTCTTTATTTTTCTTAAAAGGTAGAATTTTATGAGAAAAACATAACTTCATCAACAAGCTGGAAAAATTTTAGTAAGAATGAAATGAAATCGGTTTACTAAATCTCTCAAGAAGTGAATCCCAAATTAGTGAATACTTTCTCAAAAGTAATGAGGTTTGGGAAATTTTTTGAGAATTAGTTAAAGATTTGTTTTCAAATTGAGATGAAAATAAATGACATTTCTCCGAATGAGTAATTTGTTACTAATAAGATATATACGTCGTTCTTGTTTGCGAGGTCTCCAATTGGTATTTTTGAATCTTGTCAATTCACAAAAGAAATATCTGACAAATTTATTATTGTTATCACTTGTACTATAAGTTCAGAATAATTGCAAGTTATGGAACTTCTCCAATTTTCTGTCTTTCGAAATTTTCTGCCCTGTTTTTTACTTTATTTTCATTTTATTGCTGTTATTTTATCTGATTCTAATTATTTATTAATAAAATTCAAAACTTTTTTTGTGACATAAATTTTTTTTTAAATTATAGATCAAATATTTATTTTTGATTTGCTATTTTTATTATCTAAATACTTCTTATTCAATTCTTTAAAGAATAAAACAAATAATTGTGGAATAAAACAAATACGTCCCGATGAGCATACAGTTTTGCTTAAAAAAATTGATTGGTCTGAAGGAGTGAAAGTGAAGTATTTCAAATATTGCTAGTAATTATCTTGTCAATCATGAATAAAACCTTTTGATCTAAGGCATAAATCATTTTTTATGTCACTGTAAGGAATTAAAAATTTGTCTCAGAATAAAAGAATAAGTAATCGTGACAACATACGCACATAAACAGAAGGAAAAAAAGTTTATCAAATTGAGCTTTAAACACAGTGAATTAAATCTGTTTTTCACATTCTTCAACATAAAATATGTTTTAGATGAAAGAGTAGGGCATATTTTCCCCCTTTCTACATATATACACATTTTTTATTTTATTATTACAGAATATATAATGTTTATTACTAGAATGTTGTAATTGTAGATATGCAGTGATGTTTTGTTTTAATTTACGTTGAACAATTTTGATATAACAATTACATTAACTCTGCAAATTATAAAATGCTTAAAATATTTATTAACTTTTTTTACAGTTCTCTCCAATATTTGAGAGTGCGAAGTAAATTTTAACACGTCTCTATCATTAGATCCTGTTTCAACGATAAATTCTGGTTCTTGTTTATTTAGCTTAATACGACTAGCTTTTACCTTAATACTCTAGGGTACCATTTAATAAGATATGAGCAGTTTCCTGTATTCTGAAAATTAATTTGTGGTGATTTGAAAATATTCTTTTCTTTAAAGCATGTTTGTCGAGTTTTGCTTGTTTCGTTCTAATATCTTTTACTAGCTGAAGCAATATTTAAATAAGCGAAATTCTTGAAGATAAAAGAGAGAGATTGAGTTGTAGAGTTTAATGAAGTATTGCATTAAAACATCTTTTAGTTCCATTGATGCATTGTAAAAATGCTGTGATTCATAAGTAATTTCCCGAGAACACTTTACAGAAAGAAAAACTCCATAAATTTCTATAATAAGCTCAATAAGTTTTCTTCCTTGCGGGTTTAAATGAAATAACACAATTTCTTATTATTAACTGCAGTTTATATTTATTTGCAAAATCCTATATGTTTATGAACCTTCTTACATAAAAGATATTTTTAGAATTTATACTTACCAGTTCTTGGGGCCGTTTAATTGTCAATAAAGACGGATATATGCCCTACAGGTATTTCTAGTATGTTTTCAACTCATTAAACTGGACTGAATAAAAAAAGCTGCTATTTAATCTAATCGTAGGATATATTTTTCGTAGGATATAATTTAAAATTCACGTGGAATTATGTGACTATTTCTTGGAAATCTCTCCAGAACTCTCTTTCACTTAAAAGAATTTTACTTTCGAACACTTCTTCGATAAGGACTTATCGAATATCTGTATCTACATAAATGCCATCATTTATTTCTGCCAGCGATAGTATTGGAAAAGCGTTGCTTAGATCTGTATACAACTCCCCACCTTTTGATAAAACTTTAACGGATTCTTAGATTGGAAGTAGAAGCAATAGGGCATTATTGAAATGAATCAAATTCTCCTTTAATGCATTTTTGTTGTCTGGTTTTAATGCTTTATTATGCTCTGAATCTTTTTGATCCAGTTATTTTTCTTGATCCTACCATACCGTTGACGCAAGAAGCAAGTGTATTTGGTTTATGATGAGCATTGACCAAGAGCCACGTAAGCGTTTAGGTCACCGCACATTTTTCCTACATGTTATATATATATATATATATATATATATATATATATATATATATATCAAATTGGGTAGAATCAAAAATAACTTTCAAGTATTCACATATCCTGGATGAACTGAAAACTATTTATTACCATCATGCAGGAACACCAATTTAATGCTTATTATTTTTTTAGGAGTATTTAAAAAGTCTCCAATGTTTGCGCCATATTGTATAATTTTGCTTGTTTTCTTTTTCAATTTTTCGGGGAAGGGGAGGAGTTTATACAAAAGACAGAAAATATCGAATTTTTAACAAAAATAACAATTTATTATACTATATACTTATCAACTTCCTTAATTATGATATAATCAATTGGTGATTAAGAAAAACAAAATTTTCAATTCATACGACAAAAAGAGTAAATTATAGAATGTTTTGAAGCTATTCTTCTTGAAATCAGTCTTAAAAAAAGGTATCTGAATCAACAATTCATTTTTAAATATATTTCTAGTTGTAGCTTGTGTTATCGGTGCATTGGTATTTCCATAGTATGTTCATGTCGATAACACGCAGTAGCGCTCACTCAAAAACTATGCTATTATCAATGTCTGGCACACCTAAAGCTTTAAGAGTCAAATAATAAAGGAAGAAACTGTGAACATAGAGGGACAAAGGAGGCAATCTGGAAAAAGTGGTAAACTGGAAAACGGTGGTTTCTCTTTGTGAATGGAAGACATCTGCTTCCAAAGTGCCGTGGATGCGCCATCCCTTGACACTTAAGAGTTATTCCTTCTCCTTTTCACAAGATGACATCCTTGCTACTTCAAAAACTACACTGCTATATATATGCAGTACACAAAAGAATTTTAAGATAAAATATACAAATTTGATTAAAAAATATTAGGAATTAAAATATATTCCGACAGACAAACTTTACGTAACAAATATGTGTATGTTTGTATTATGTTAATGTTTAATGTTGTAAATTTCATATTTTTAAATTTAAATAAAGATATGCTTTCTATAACTTTCTATGGAGATGCTAGGCTATATATATATATATATATATATATATATATATATATATATATATATATATATATATAATTGAAAATATTCGTTTTAGACAAAAATTTCAAATTTTACATCCATTTCAATCGAGGTATACATTTTTTAGCAAATGCAATTTTCCTAAACATTTGATGATATTGACAGGCTTATACATTTGTAAGGAAAACAACAAATATTTTTTTATATGCACGTGTCAAGAGGTTTTCAGTAAATCGGCTGAATGTTGTTCACGTGCCTCTGAATATTATTGAATAAATTTTATTTTTTTAATAAAGTAGCAAATGCTACAATTAAATTTTTTAAAGCACGTGGGTTGTTTTGAAAACAACTTCACGGTTGCTATAGGGATTTTATAGAATTAGCGAGATAAAAATAAAAGATATCCGGAGATGCTGAAGTCTTGTTTTTTTTTTTATTTCAAAAAATCACGCAACCTATGGAAATAATAATTAGTTAAAACCGAGTGCAAATAATTCGCGCTCACTAATAACTGGTGACCGTGGATTATTTTCTTCCTGCTGAATAAGTGCTCTGCTGATAAAATGCCCGAGACGGAAACTTTGGAAGCAAGCGGCGTTAGCATTAAAATACCGCCATTTTGGTTCGATAAGCCTGAAATATGATTTTATCAGGTGGAGGCTCAGTTCAAAATTTTCAGAATTACCTCGGAGGAAACTATGTTTAACCACCTCGTCGCCCAATTGGAGCCAAAAGTTTTAGATGATATTTGGGACATAGTAAAAGATCCATCTCCAAACAAATATTCAGCTGCAAAGGAACGCCTATTGAAGATATTCGTTGAGAGTGAGTATAAAAAAAATAAACGTCTTCTCACAGGACTTGAGTTAGGTGACATGTTGCCAAGTCAACTTCTTAGAAAAATGCGTGCTCTTACTGATACGGACGTTTCGGAAAAAGCATTGCGAACCCTGTGGCTGGATAAGATGCCTGATTCAGTCAAGGGTATCGTCATCGTCAGTGAAGAAAATCTTGATAAATTAGCAGCTATGGCCGACAAGATCGTAGAAATGTCGCAAAGAACAACTGATGTTGAAGTTGTGCAGAAAGAGTCGTTAAGAATGGATCAACTTCTGGCTAAAATCGCCACACTTGAAGGCCAAATTACCTCCCTGAAGTTACAACAGAAACCCCGTAGTCGTAGTCCTCATCACCAACAGAAGAGTAGAAGTCGCAGCATATCAAGGCGCCGCTACAATCTACAAGGGAAATTCTGTTATTACCACTTCAAATTGGGGAAGAAGTGCCTACCTGGCAAATGTGTGCAGCCGTGCAATTGGGACGAGTCGGGAAACCTGTCCCAGCAGTAGGCGCCGCGGCGAGTCCTGCTGCCGAAGTTGTGAGCCGCAAATCCCGGTTATTTATTAGGGATAGAGTAACTGGTTGCCAATTTCTTGTGGATAGTGGAGCCGACGTGTCAATTATTCCTTGGATTAAAACAAAAGGTGAGTGCCAAGCCTCTAAATATAAATTGCATGCTGCAAATGGCACAGAAATTCCAACATTTGGTGTTAACATTCTAACACTGGATCTAGGCCTAAGACGCCCATTTCAGTGGTCATTTCTTATTGCCAAAGTTCATCGAGGAATCACTGGTGCTGATTTTCTTAAAAAGTTTCAAATACTGATAGATCTACACAACAGAAAATTAATAGATGGTGTAACAAACCTTTCAACAAAAGGGGAAGTTGCTACCATTCAAGGAAGTTATGATCTCAGCACTGTCAACAGAACCTCAAAATATTTCGACCTGCTTAACTTATATCCTGATCTAATTAAGCCTAATTTAGTAAACAGAATTGTCAAGCATGGAGTAGAGCACCACATCCTAACAACTGCCCAACCGGTTTATTCAAAGGCAATACAACTAGAACCCGATAAATTGAAGCTGCCAAAGCAGGAGTTTCAGTTTATGCTCGACAACGACATCATCAGACCCTCCAAATCTCAATACCCAAGTCCACTACACCTGGTAAACAAGAAGGATGGCACCTTAAGACCATGTGGTGACTATCGACGACTAAATGCACAGACAGTGCCAGATCGGTACCCAATTCCTAGAATTGAGGATTTCCACTACATTTTGAAAGACAAAATAATTTTTTCAAAAATAAATTTAGTAAAAGCATACTATCAGATACCGATTGCTGAGAAAGACAAGGAAAAAACTGCTATAACAACAACACCATTTGGTCTGTACGAATTCAATGTCATGAGTTTCGGACTGAGAAATGCCACTTCAACCTTCCAACGCTTCATTACAGAGGTACTATTTGGACTGGATTTTGTATTTCCCTTTCTTGATGATGTTCTTGTTGCCTCGTCCTCAAAAGAACACAAAGAACATCTAAAAATGGTGTTTGAAAGATTCTAGCAATATGGACTTAAAATTAATATTTCCAAATCAGTGATGGGAGCTGACCAATTAGAATATTTGGGATATCTTATCACTGCAGAAGGTTCTCGTCCATTGCCAGATAAAAATGAAGCCATCACTAACTACAAACTTCCAGAAAATATTCATGATCTTCGTACATTTCTTGGAATGATAAATTTCTATAGAAGGTACTTAAAGGATGCAGCAAAGATTCAAGTACATCTACATGAATTGCTTAAAGGAGCGAAAAAGAAGGACCGCAGAAAAGTGCCTTGGGATGATGACACCATAAGGAGTTTCGAAAAATGTAAAACTGACCTTGCCGAAGCTACTCTTCTAACATTTCCAAGATCTGGACTACCTTTATCACTCTGCACTGATGCATCAGATTTTGCAGTAGGCTCAGTACTCCAACAATATGAAAATGAGAGCTGGAAGCCAATAGCCTTCTTCTCAAAATAAGCTGAATGATGCCCAAAGAAAATATAGTACCTTCGACAGAGAACTGTTGGGAATATATATTTCTATAAAATACTTCAAACATCTGTTAGAAGGTAACAACTTTACTATCTACTCTGATCATAAGCCTCTCACATTTGCATTTCAACAGAAAAATGAAAAAGCATCCCCAAGACAGCTACGACAACTTCAATATATTTCTGAATTTTCAACTAATATTCGACACATACAAGATGAAGATAATGTAGTTGTTGATGCTTTATCACGAATTGAATCTATTTCCATAATTGATTATGATGCTGTGGCAGAAAAGCAAATGCATGATAAAGAGCTTTAACAGTTAATGCAGGAAAGTCCTTCTTTACAATTCAAACCTTCAACATTACCATCTGGGAAGATACTCTGGTGAGATACATCTACATCAAATATTAGACCTTACATCCCAGAGGAATTTCGAATGCAGATGTTTCAACAAATACATGGCTTCTCTCATCCTGGAGTTAAAACCACCATAAAACAGATGACAGAAAAATTCATTTGGCCAGGCATGAAGAAGCAAATAGGAGAGTGGGCAAAGACATGCATCAGATGCCAAAAATGTAAAGTGAATAGACACACTAAGTCAAGATTTAGTGTAGCACACATATATTTAATTAGCCCATTACCACCATCAGAAGGCATGGAATACTGCCTGACTTGTATTGATCGGTATTCCTCGTGGATAGAAGCTATTCCTTTACCTTACATAACAGCTGAAATCGTCAGTAAAGCCTTTTACAATAACTGTATTAGTAGGTTTGGTGTCCCAGCTCAAATTGTAACAGTTTAAGGAAGACAATTTGAGTTTCATTTATTCAGATGTATTGCTGCTATATGTGGTGCTAAAGTATCACATACTACCTCTTATCATACCCAATGTAATGGGAAAATAGAAAGACAGCACAGGACTTTGAAAGGTACTATAAAAGCACATAACAACATTAGATGTACAGAATCTTTACCTACAGTTCTACTAGGCTTGAGAGCTGCCATCAGACCAGATACAAACCACTCAATTGCCCAAATGGTGTATGGCTCTAACATCACGTTGCCAGGAGAGTTCTTTGACCCACCTACCATCAAAACTTTGTTTCCCAGTTGCAGAAATTTATGGAGCAATTAAAATATGTACCATCAGGTAGTGTCAAGAACCAAAAAATATTTGTACATAAAGATCACCGGATCTTGTTCTCATGTTTTTGTGAGAATAGACAGAGTAAAAAAGGCCCTAGAACCACCTTATCAAGGACCATATAAAGTAATTGAACCGTCTGATAAGTTTTTCACTTTGTCTATAAAAGAAAAAAAATATAAATGTCTCAATTGACCACCTAAAACCTTCCTATTTGTTGGGCATGGACAAAGATGAAAAGCCGATACAATCTAAACAAACAGATGGAAATTCAGATCACAGAGATTCCCACCTTCCATATGATAATCAAACTACTTCCAGATGTGGTCGAACAATAAAAAAACCAGTAAGGTTTAGAGATTAAGATTTTGTATGTATATTCCATTTTTCTCAATTATATTCTGTATTAAAAGTTAATTATATTGTGGAGATGTACATACATAAATAATTATATCACATTTTATTGTTTATCTTTAAAATTTGTCAATGTAATATAATTTAGCAAAGTATAGTTCCCGGTCTTATCCATTCTATTGAATATAGGCTAGACATTCTGAGTATTGCATTATATTGTATGGACAAGAAAGTCAAACATTATTCTTAAAGTTTAGGTATTGAGGAGTATATAAATCTATACATCATTATGTATTGACTCTGATTTTCTTCTACCTTACTTTTGTAATTGTTTATTTCATTTGTTTTATTTTTTGTATATATACTTGTATACATATTTGTGTCATTATAATACATGAATTTCCATTTTTATAGTTTAAATGTTATATGTATGGATTGTGATGTATTGTATTGTATAGTATTTTGAGTTGTATAAAGATATATTTTTTGTTCATCATCATCAGAATTAATTGGTATATTTTGAAATGTCTATGTATTAAGAATACTTGATATGAGAATAGGATTCATGAATGTCATTTTATGTGAATTTTCTTTTGAATAAGTAAGGAAATTTTTATTTAATCATTTACTAAAATTATCATGCCTTGCCTATGGAATTTATCATTATGGAATTTATCATTATTAACTACAGTAGAATATTATGGTTAATATACAATATGTAAGTTTCAAATTGAATTTTGTGTATATTTATGTCAAACTTCTCCTACCATACTTATCTGATTTTCGTAACTCAGTTACTGGTGAGGGAGTAATGTAAGGAAAACACCAAATGTTATTTTTGTGTGCACGTGTCAAGAGGTTTTCAGTAAATCGGCTGAATGTTGTTCACGTGCCTCTGAATATTATTAAATATATTTTATTTTTTTTAACAAAGCAGTAAATGCTACAATTAAATTTTTTAAAGCACGTGGGTTGTTTTGAAAACAACTTCAAGGTTGCTATAGTGATTTTATAGAATTAGCGAGAAAAAAAATATCCGGAGATGCTGAAGTCTTGTTTTTTTTATTTCAAAAAATCATGCAACCTATGGAAATAATAATTAACTAAAACCGAGTGCAAATAATTCGCGCTCACTAATGCATTCTTGAAGCTCAGAAATTAAAAAAAAAGATTTTCCAGGTATGCCTTATTGTGCATTCATTTATTATATACAATAATGAGTTATTAATTATATATATGGATGTGATTATTCGTTTACATTTAAATAAATCTAAACAGAAAACTTCATTTGAATCATCATTTATTTAACTATGATGATTTATCACACAGTGGTGGCCAAAATCGTGAACCTTTTTGAAACTCGTTATTTTATCCAACTTTGTATGCTTATACAAATTGTTACATTTTGCAAAATGCAAACTCAAGCGTATCATTTTAAAGAAAATTTAATGTTAATTTTAATACAAAAAACAAAATTCAATCCAAATATTTTCAACATTAGAAAATCTTATTTTTATCTGAATAACAAAAACAGTAATGAAGTAGACTGTAAATTCTAACTTCACTGACAAATCGCAGTTCTTGTTCTGAGAAACAATCAAATATTACTAACTGCCAGAAAAATCTGACATCATGTTTAAAGTTGGAACAAGTCATTATTGTATTTTTCTCTATAGAAGGAACGACTGTTTATTATGCAGTTAAATTTCAATTTAGAAATTTCGTTAATTTTTTTAATATACAGAAGAAATTTTTGTATATATTTATAATATTTAGTCAAGAAGCAATATAATCAAATAAAAGAATCTATTGGTCACTTAGAAAGAGAACTTAGATTATACTATTGCTTAAATGTGTTATTTCCTGTGTTGAAATTGCAAGACAGGTGAGTGTTGCAGTAACTACAAGTGGAATCTGCAAATGTTGCTTACTTTTTCAGGAGTGGAATTTAATAAATAAACAAAGCAGAAAATGGCTGAAAAAGTTCCACCACATCTGATAATGACAGAAAAATGACATTTGGGGCCATTAGAAATCAATTAAATTGTGCTGGTATTTATGTCAGATTAAGAACAACAAGGAGAACATCGTTTCATGTCGGGCTAAGGGATAGAATTGAATAAAAAAAGTTCTTATCTCAAGCTACAGCAGCGTATAAAAATATCACACAGGGCAAGGGAACGCGTAAATCAGACAGATGATCAAAGGTCACAAATAATACGAAAGATAAAATAGAAACATATTGTTATTCGGTAGTGATAGCGAAAATAGATAAGACATAGAATAGGCGAAGAGCTATATCCTGATTTCCTTCAGGCAACTATGAATAACTCAGCTTGTGTTATAATTTGGTTAGTTTATGATTTGGAACTCAGTTAGTGTTATGTCAGCAAAGGATATTGGTGTTATCGATGGAACATCAAATGCCAGAAATATACATTGATACTATTTTAGAGACAAAGCTCACTTCTTCCATCAGGGATCTATTTCCCAGCAACGCATCATTTGTTTTTCAACAGGATTCAGCTCCTTGCTTTTAGCAAAAATATCAAAATAGTGGTTTAGTACAAAGACCATTCATTTATTATATTGCCGAGAAAACAACCCTGACCTGAAAATAATTGTGAACTTATGGCACTGTTTGAAGCCTCTTGTACATATAAGCGATTCATAAAATAAAAGAGCATTCATTAAAGCTATAATTGTTTCCTGGCATCATGCAATAGCAAAAGAAAAACTTCAAACTCTAGTCAGCTCAATGACACATCAAGGTGAATCTGTAATATACTTTAAAAGCTATCCTACTAAGTACTGATAACTCACTACAGTCATCAACCTCTAATGTATCTTGACAATTAATACACTCAATTTTTTTTGAAAATATTTGAATGTTGTATTTTATAGAGTAATTAACATTAAATTATCTTTAAAATTGCATGAAATAGTTTGCATTCAAAGTTATATAGCATAAACATTTTCAAAAAAATGTTTCTAATTTTTGCCACCACTGTATATGAAGTTTTGATGACTAACATACATCCTAAAGAGAGTTAAAAAAGCTTGAATCAAAGGCTACTTCTTTTTTATCTCTTAATTTTGATGTTTTATTGTTTGATTTGCGAAAAATGAATGATTTCGCATAAAACTGGTTTTGTTTATAGATTTCTTGATTGATTAAGGACAGACCAGAAACTACAGAAACAAAAACAAACCAAAACAAAAATAATTACTTAATTTTTTCAGAAAAAAGTTTCTAAAACACAATTAGCAATTATAGTATAATAGAATCACTCATGCAATTTTCTTCCGGTTTGTCTTAAAACAAACTTATTTTTCACAACAAAAACTCTACGCAAGATAATAACACAATGGTAATCCCTTGTGAATAAAATGTTTATCAGCTTAGCTATAAAGCAATTGCTCAGAACAATGCACTTGAGATCTGTTTTGAAGCAACGAATCGTAATAAAAATAATAAAAAAAATTGTCAGTATCTTTTTCTTCCAGTCTTATGTTTGCATAAAATTCTTAATAAAGTTTCTATTGTCTTCTACTATCATTCATTGAAATAAATAAAAAGGCAATTATGACAATTGTTTTCTGAAGCAACAAGACTGAATTTTTTTTACAAATATTAATTCATCTTTTAATGTCTTAAAATATTGAAAAAAATATCTTAAAGCTGCGTCACATATCAAGTATTTACTAATTCTGTTATTATAATAAAATTAAAAGGATTAATATCTAAAGTTTAAGTAACCTATAATCATTTCTGTCTCTAAAATGTTATATCATTTTTATCTGCTTTATTTTTAATGTATTTATAAAAGAAATGAACAAATACATAGAAGTCGATTCAAATTTTGGTAAACTTCATTAAAATACTTACCTTTTTAATTCGTTACTACTTGGTTTAATTTCATTAAAATCGTGTTTGTCTTGATTCTAAATAATTAGCTTAGTTCAATAATATTAATAATGCTTATGACATCATTTTAAAAATTAAAAAAGAAATATTTATTTGTTCTACTACTACAAATCTGCCAGAGATATTTTAACTTCAAGTCAGAAGGTTATAATTGTCCTAATAATAAATTAATTTTCAATGCGATAATTCAGAGAAAAGAATTCGTTTATCTTCAAAAAATATTTATTACCGAATTTAATAAATATTGAAATTTCGAACTAAAATAATAACTTATATATATTTTTTATGTTTAGAAATACCGGCTTTCTGGCGCAGAGATAGCGTGACTTCCTCGTGTTCTGGAAGTCTCGCTTCAGGCATGGCTGTTCTTCTGTGTGCTATCTGTGAGATATGTGAATGTGCCCCCATGTAAAATGGGGTTGTGCAAGTGAATGTGATGAGTATGTAGCTAAGTCGTACTCTTGGCCCTAGTTGGCGCTACTTCAAAAGCAAGAGACGCTCCTTTCGGCTTAAATCTGCTGCTGTATCAGCGAGGGGCTTGTCCTGTATAGCAAGTGCCATAAGTAACAACAACATGTTTAGAAATAAGTTTTAAGAAAAGGTTTAAATGTTTCCCGAAAATATGGACGAATGATTTAAAAAAAATTAATTAATTATTGATTATGGAAAATATCATACTTTAGATTGTTAAAAGTAATTATTTTGGTAGTTTTCATACATTTTTTATCTTAGCATTTGATTGCAAAATTGAATTTTCCAATTAAAGTATGAAAATTATGTGAAAATATCTAAGTATAAGCAACTTCTTATTCTGTATAAAACATTTACTTAAAATTAGGTAATAGAAAGTATATTTTATAGCCTATTTTTTAAACAGTAGCTATGAATTTAAAAAAAAAAGAATTTAGTTTCAAGATAATTAAAGTTAATACAGAAACTAAGGAAAAATCTTTAAAAATGAGTTTTTCGAAGAAATAAAATGCTATATATGTGCTCGATGCTCTTCATATCTACTAATAGAGCTTTCATATCTTTTTAATTCCTATGTACTTCTTTCTATCTAATCCACAAAAAGCAGCAATGATATCCAAAATCAATCTTAACTCAAAAAAATCAATGAAGTGGAAATAAATGACAGCAAAAGCATCAGTTAGGAAAAAAATATTATCGTGATGGAGGTGTACGGATAGATTTGTAAGATTATTAGAAGGAAGATGTTCGTCCTTTTATGTGTCTTTCTTCTATTAGCACCTCCATTTACGAGTTATGGACAAGAAAGATTGCTAATATCAATAAAAAAATTCTATCGCTTATACATGAAGAAATATTGATCAACGCGCAAGGAACTGAGTGATGACTTTTTTTAAAAATGAAATTAGGTACATAAATTAAAAAGGTTGTTAAGTTTTCTTTAGCAAAATATCAAGTTTAATGAGCTTGTTAAAAAAATTCTAATTTAAATGAGCAAATAATTTAATGAAGAGACCTCTGGAAAAAAGATTTGCATTTTTCGTCTTGAATGTGGCTATAAATTGTTATTAGATTATACCTCTATTATGTAAAGAAGGGAAAAGAAAGAGGTGGTAAAGATTAAAGAAAAAATTAAGTTTTTTCTTATGAAATGTATTTATAATAAATTTTCCATACATTAGATGTAATTCTATTCTTTAAAAAAACGTTAAGGGATGACAACATAACAAGAAATATAAAAAGAATTTTTTAAGCCAATTCCTATAAAGGTCAACAAAGAAAATTATTTTAGTTTCTTTTTTTAAACAATTGTTGTTGTTCTCGTGTTCAGCTTTAAAATTTAAGGAAATGTGCAGTGGCTTTTAAGGGCATGGACTCCTGAGAACCTGAAGGCAGAAGTTTGACTTCTAACTCAAACCCGCCAGAAACCTCTTTTACGGGGCTAAATGCATTCATACATTTTCTTCATTTATCCGCCGATCGTAATTTAGATCTGGAACAGAGAACTATCACCTCTGACCCAGTACCCCAACTGGTATTACTCTCAACATAGAGAACTTCCTGATCAAGATAGATTTAGCATCCACCACACCGACATCGTCTTTGGCTGGCGGGTTCAAACTCGAAACTTCAGGAGCCCAAAATTGACATTAAGGCTCTCCTCACCAAAACCATAGACCCACCCACTTAAAACGACGACTTCTATTTGAGCCTCAAAACATTGCCACAATCGCTACTTATAGAAGTTGTCTTCTTCTCTTGATCATTCCTTTTGGCGCCATTACCATGCAAGTTTTTTCTTTGTGTCCTCAAGGAAGATACATATAAATGATGTTTCCTATTATAAATCTACCGACTATTGGTATGTTCTTGGATTTTTATTTTTTTATTTCTAATATTAGATTACTTGTGAAGGTTTTATTTGGTATTATTAGGTGTAGGTTTTTTTTCTAGATATTATAATTGTAAGTCTCTTTATTTGATTTTTTTTCTGTAATTGGCATTCTCAAAATGTGATATGTCTCCTAGACTTTAGGATGGTAAATATTTAGGGTCACACGAGTTAATTTTAGACACTAGTCAAAACTCTTTACGGAAAAAAAATCGCTTTTTTTGGAATTTCTGCCTGATAATGACATTATGAAAGTCATCAGGTCAGATTTCTTTTCTTATTGGTTTTACTTTTGATTTATTCCTACTTCCATTATGGTTTTACTCTAATTTTTTTCTACTTCTGTTTTGGATCATCTATCTATATATAATAGGGGATAATTAATATTAAAAGAATATTTAAATTAACTTATTGCAGGATTGTTTAGTTGGTACATTTTTGTTTCATTAATTTTATTTTTGTAATAAATTGTATTGAAAAAAAATCATATAATTGCAGTTATGCTTAAGTGATCAAATTAAAATGATGTGCAAGCAATATACCTGCCAAACTAGTTAATTGCTAAATGTGTTCACTTTTAAATAATCTTGTAAAAATACTATTTTCTTTCAAGAACGAAAATAATTTTAATTCAGGGAATTGTTAAAATACGAAGATTAACTTTGGCGCTATACAATAGAAAATGCTTTGAATTGAATGAATTTTATAAAATTAAGGATTCAATAAACTTAAAATCTTAGATAATATTAATCGTCATAGTTTTTCTAGAATAGAAAATTGATGAACTGATATTATTTGGTGATAATGTTTTGAATTTTTCTGTAAATTGTGTAATTTATGAGATATTCTAAATCTTATTTACATTTTAATTTACTTAATTAAATATCTTGAACAAATGTTGAACATATTGAAATTCTCCTTAAGTTAAAGTTTAAAAGTTGCCTGAAGAATAATTAAAGTTAATTGAAACATAGTATCTAATTTGAATTTATTTCAGCGTTATCAAAACGTTAATTTAATTAATTAATTTTTATAATCAGCCAAGATAAAAGGATTTCAAAGTTATTTTAAATCTTTGATCTTCGTAATTAGAATATTAACATTGTTAAAAATGTTTAGAAGGGTAAAATGTAATATTCATATGCGCGCATTTCATATTAATTAAAATAAAGCTAATATTCATATTAACTTATTTATTTATTTGTGCGTAAGAAGTAATGGAAAGTAAGTAATAGAAAACTAGTTAAATTTTAATTAATCAATTATATTTAATTGGTCATCAATTATTACTATTTTTTTTTCAAATCCTTAAATAAGTTATAATAGTCTTATACTGAACACTAGCTAGATTTAGAATTTAAACTATATTTTTATAACGTTTCAATTTATTTTATTTGTAAAGGACAAATTTCATATTTGGTATTTTAGTATAATTCAAATATATTTTTAATATTTACTGAACGATTATTTTTAAAAATCCTTTACCTGTTTTTCTAAAGAAATCTTATAACCAAATTGAACTAAAAACTCATAATCAATTTTTTCTTCGACATTTAATATCGTTTCATAGTTATTTTAATTCATATGTTTTCAACATAATTTAGAAGAAGAATTATGAATTGCATGTTTTAATTTAAGAAGAGTAATTAAAGGTTTAAGAATTTATATTACAGAAAATAAAATTCTCTAAAGATTAGCTATAAAAGATTATTAATAATTTTCAACAACTTTAAATTTTTGCCTTCCAGACAGCTTCTATAAAGTAAGCTAAGTAAATTACAACAATAAATTAAATATTCAGTGGGACAAAAATTATCGTTTTAAAACTGATTTTAACCACGGACATGTGCAATTTCTTCTAACTCATTTAAATCATTCAATTAAAAAAAGTCTTTTTTTCAGATTGACATTTGCGGGGAAAAAAGCATAATTATTTAGAATTTATACAGGAAATGTTTATAACTTAACCCATTTCTGATTTTATAAAATTTGATTTGACCAATAAAGAAATTTAAATTACAAGCACATTAAAAGATTTTATTTTCAATTGAAAACCTGATTTGATAATTTGTGTAACGTTTTTAATTCAGGTTATTTACAGCAGAAGATAAAATCATATTTGAGTTAGATTATTTTTATTCTTCTAATGTTAAATACCTTCCGAATATATTGCAGAATCAACATTATTTATATTCATTGATGGTGATGCCTGAAAAGAATAGGGAGGCCGCTGTGGCCTGGTGGTGAATTCTCGGCTTCGAAACCAGAGGCCTTCCTGTTAAAAAACCGATTGTACTTAAGAACTGTAGTGTAAGGGAAACTTGCGCCATTTAAACCAATCGGGACCAAAAGTTCTTTTGTTAGTATGATGTGGTAATTTGAAGAGGGGTGTCTGATGAGATGCCGTACACGTCATCTTGCCGTGGCTCAAAATTACTAGATATATTACAAAATATTCCCAGTGTTTCTTTAAAACGTAGCATTATTAGGGCTAAAAAGAACTGATAAAATCAGGTTAAATATCTTTATTCGTGCAATGAAGCCAATCAGAAGAAAATATCTAACTCTTCAATAATCGTCTTTTTCGACCATATCCTTAAATTTGAACATTATATTCTTTCTAACTAAATATCTACCCACCTACGTAACTTTCTATTATGCCTATCCTCATATTCGTTGATGTCAATATCAGATAAAATAAGATTTAATACCTTTCATTGTGCACTGAAATCAATTGAAAGAAAAAAAAATTCTCCTATATTATGTATGCCATTTTACATTTACCATTATATTGTATATATTTTTATACCTACCCACTTATATAACTATTACACTACTTATTATACCTAATCTTATATTTATTCATGCTATAATGTATATATATATATAATCCTAAACAATCCTAATACTTGACATATCTATTGATATATAATCCTTGACAATCCTAAATTTGCGTTTTTGGAATCTGATGAAGATTTTTGTTTTAAGCCAGGTTTTTTTTCTAGAAAAATTGCATTTTTTATATGTATTTGATCATGATGATTGCATTGTTTCGCAAACCTAAACAATCACTATCTAAATACAGTTATTTCACTAGTTCTTCAAACACAAGTGCTATTTTTATACAATTGTTATCACCATTTGACATATTAAATATAAGTCTTTGATCTATAAAGTTACTTCTACATCCCAACTTTCGCAATAGCTAAAAGTATTCTATTATAAATATAAAGGGTATAATTTCGTTAACCCTGTTTGTCTGTAGAATGATGTAATAGAATCGCATTTTCCAAAACATAATTTATCGAATTCAAAAAATCAAAATATGCCAATTACAATCTCATTCATATTTTTGGGATTCGTAATTCGCAAGTTGAACTGCACTTTCCTTTTTCTAAAAATGAGAATTCTGTGAAATATTTTAGAAATTTTAATTTAAATTAATTTTTCTTTATTTATGAAAGAACTTATAAATTCATTTCAGGTAGGATATTATTTTATATATCCAACTGACATTTTATCTAAGTTTTTAAGAATTTTTGTCATATAAATTCACAATCAATGAATATTTAAAGCAGAAACATTTTCTAATAAAATATTATGATCTAGTTTCTTTTTTATGGTCGATTACTGTAATGAAATTAGAAATGTTTGTTAACTGCTTTACAGTTATAGATGAAATAAATTCTTTATATTAACAAATTTGTTTTCAACTGCTTAGGAAAGAATATAAAACAAAGAACATTTAAATACTTTATAATTTTATATTAAAATTATTTCTATTTAATCAGATTTTTTTTTCAAAAATTCAAAAATTTGTAATGATAAGGGGAGAGAGAAATTTCATTGTTTTCAAAGTGGCTTTATTCTGTACATAAATGTCATTGTGATTCGGATATTTATTTGAAAAATCATCTACAATTTATTCCTTTTTGTAAAATACTTGCAGAAAATTATATAATATAAAAGTAGGATAATTGGCTATAACGACTATTCAGAGACTGATAAGACTTTTGCGAACAGTTAATAAAGCTCTCGGGTGACTCACTTCGGAGAAAGAAAAACATTTTTCCATTTTTGTAGTGTTATCATAGAACATTTGTAAACCTAAGGTGATACTTATTTAGGAAAAAAAGTAAAACCAGTATTTACAAATTTTTCGTTACGTGCCCTCTGTGCCAATTATTTGTATACATTTTACATTTAATATTAATGCATGAATATTTCCGATTATTTGTATACATTTTACATTTAATATTAATACATGAATATTTCCGATTATTTGTATACATTTTACATTTAATATTAATACATGAATATTTCCCTTGACCTAAAATACACCATAAAGGTCAATTTCTAAAGTTATAGATAGAAATTTACATTCGGTTTTACAAACATTTTAAATGAAGTGAAAGAAAATAATTTCAGCTATATGAAGCATATTATAAATTACTGAAAGGACCAAAGAATAAATATAATTGTATGATCCTTTTATATATAATTTATATAAAATATGATTTACATCACCTCCTGCTAATTATATTCACTAAATTATTCGTATCTTTAACAACACGAATAAAAAAAATTTTCACATTTTTATAATAATACCAGACAAAAAAATGGAACCATTTTAAATACATTTCATCCAACAATCTTACACGTTTTAATTTTTTTCTTTGCATTTTGTAAATTAAAATTAAAATTTTATTGCAAATTATTCCCTTTCTTTTAAAATTAAGTTTAAAATAGCAAAGCGGATATCATCATTGGTTAATAAAAAATATATTGAAAAGTAAAGGCATACTGTGAGAAGGAAAAGGCAAGCATTTCATTAGAAATTTAAATTTCTTTTAACTCGATTATAGTAAACTATATACATAATTTTAAATTTAAAAAGCACCTTTTCTTAAGTTTCGTTCTAAGTCACCTTGAACAACTGACGTGCTGAAAAATTACAGATGTTTCTTTCACATTATGCAAATTGATTGGTGTAATGGAATTACAGACCATGAGAATAAGATTTACCAAATTTATTTTACATGAAGATTTTCCTTTTTAGACTTTATATTGCAAGATATTCCAGAATTTATCTAAAGGATTGAGAACCAGAGATGGTGGGGATTGGTCACAATGATTTCTGTATGTAAAAATGTTTCTTTTAAAACAAATAATCCGGGAAGTAAATGATTGAAAAAAGTATATTTAATTTCTATTTCTTCCATAGGAAAAGGGTTCGTTCTGATTAACAAATGATATTATAAATAAAAAAGTTGTGTACTGAATGGTAGTCAAAATATTACTGAAAAAATGTGCCAGTTAAAGTATTTTTCAGGACAGAAAATTTCCAAACTATTTTAGTTGCTATTCTACCATATTGTTTGAGTTTTTTCCAAAGAAAAATAAATGCCTCTATAAATACATCTTTAAATTGTTAATTGTCACTCCTTAATTCATTTATGGATTGATATTTTATTTAATAAAGTTTTAAGAATATGTATTGTTAAATATTTTCTTATCTTAGTGATTTGAAAACTTATTTATGTACATCAAGTATACAAATAATAAATCTTTTCTAAGCAAATATTTAAATGCAAAAGTCATTTTAAAATGTTTTAATTCCTGCCATGTCCCATGATCTAACTCAATATGAAATCCCATAATATATATGCATGAATATGATAAACTGAATCAGTTTTATAAATTCGTGCTTTATTTTTTTCTTGGGGGCAATTCACAGAAATTTTTTTATTCTTTAGATGGCAACGTTTGAATTTCCTATTTAATTATTTCAAAAATAAATCGTTTGGAAATTATTCCAAACAATTATCTTTATTTATGCTTTGTCTATAAATAAAGTATTATTCTTGCAGTTTGTATTAGAGATTAAGAGCTTTCGTGTTTTTTAAAAATTTGCTTATGTTCACAGGCAATATTTAAGAGAAGTTTCAAATAATTATGACCTTTTTGGCATTTCTCGAGTTAAAAATATGAAATGGCTCCAAACATAAAAAGTCAAAAGCTTAAAAACTAATCAAATTCAACTGCAAAATGACTGTACGTATCTATTTAAAACGATTATGTAACAAACTTATTTTATTATACCACAAAATGTAGCAAAATGCCGATATGTAATATTTTCAGTACAACATTTACGTACATGAACATTATTTTCTTAAACTAATGTACTCTCCAAATTTAAATAACTATCAATCATCTTTATAAGAATTAACTATTTGTCTGCGATTATATTAGACACCCTCCAATTACCGACACCTGCTTAGTTATATTGCGTTATGATTTTACAAATTGTTTTGGAAAGTAAAATAAAGAAATAATAGGTTCAAAAGTTGTTTTATAAGTTAGCACACATGGGCAATAAACTGAAAATCCATTCAAACCATTTTTGTTCAGTCGGATATAGATTCACAAATTTTCATTAGCGCTCCATTTTGAGATTTCAAGAAGGTCAATTGGAAAATTATGTGTTTTTGACCTCCATTTCTTAGAATGAGAAAAAGCATACAGTATTCATTAATCTGCAATAATAAAAGTGGATTTTTAATTGCTTGATAAAATATAAGATAAATCTCAATTTCAAATTTTCTCAAGACGGATTTTTTTCATTCTTTAAATTCTGTATGATATTTAGATTTTTTCTCTATACGCATGGATAAAATATCTTTATTTGTAGTAACTGGAAACAATAATCCAATTTGAATCCAAAACTTTTATTTTAATATTTTATTTTTATTTTGTAACTTTTTTTTTATTTTCACTTTTAACAATGCGAACAAATTCTTCTGCATGAAATATGAATTTTGATTTCATTTTAGGAGAAAACGAAACTAAATGAGAGAAATACCAAAACTAAATCGAATTCTAAGGGTTTGTTCATTATTGCAACAAATGCAGTTACAATTTAAAAATATTATTGGTATTCTTTTACGATCTTTATCAAGTGTTTTTATCATTATATACTTTCAAACATTTCATTCAGTTTTATTTTATTTGGTTTATTATCTATAAATTGTTTTTATTTCTAATTTAGAAAGTTTTTAGAGAAATATTTTGAATATTATATACAAATAGATATGTTTCCATCATTTCTTCTGAAATAAATATGTTTTTTTTACTGCCATCTCATTTTTAAATATATTTTTAATCATTGAAAAATATCCATATTAAAAATATTTGTCTCGGTAAAATATAAAAACAATCTTAAATTTAATTGGCAATTTCATTCGTAATTTGAAGAACTATGGAATATTATATATATCATCATCATTTGGGTTTGACGGTTATTCCATTGCTATATATAAGCAGATGATATATTATCCTTTAATTTCAATGATATTCAAAAGCATATTTATCTTAATTCTAACTTTCTAGAAAATAATAATCTGGAAAGAGTAACGCACCCAGGTAATTTAAAAATAGACTGACACTAAAATGAGTAAGAATAAAGTATTTAAAAACATTAAAACTATAACTCAATCTTCATAGATAATTTTTCATGAAATATGGGCGCTTTTTGAATAAAGACTAGAGAAAATACAAAAAAAAACATTACTGATTACTTATCTTTCTGAAACTGCTGGATCGGGATATATCCACAATTCTATACTTGAATAAATCATTTCTTGAGTTCAAACAAGAATGTCATTTTTAAATGTTTTTTTTTAAAAATATTTTGCTTACGTGTGTATCGCTTTTACGTTTTTATCTTGAATGTACAGGATGATTCAAAAGTCGGTTAAATTTGAAAATTCAACAATTCGTGGAATGATGAAAGAATAAAGGTAAATAATTAAATGCATACTAGAAATTATATGGGACTCTATTGAAGCAAAAATGAGATAAAATAATAGGAAATATTACAGTTGTTTGTCTAATTCCATTTGACTCTCTGAATGTCTGCCTACTTTTATAATTGTAGAGTTTGGTTTATCGGAGACTGGGCCCGACTTAGCCTAGTAGGGGCCCTGGGCAAAAACCTCTTTGAGGGCCCCCTTTGTTTTACTTCTTTAATAAAGAACATTCATTAAAAAAGGAAACGTAAAATAAAATTTTTATTAGTTTTTGGATCCCCACATATGTGGGGCCCCGGTGCAACTGCCCCGAATGCCTCCGCCTTATTCAGGCCCTGATCGAAAACTCCACTGTAGGAAGTTAAACATGAAGTAGCCTAGCATCGTAATTATACAGTGATTGTCCGACCCCATTAAGGATATTTAAAGATAACATTTGACGACAATTTATAGCCATACCGACATATATTCTGTATAATGCTTTTCATAACTTTGTTCCTTGATTGCAGGTATTATTGACAAGTGTGCTTACATTTTGAGCCTACGTTACACAGAAGTAATCTTAGCTAAACATGATAATTATTGCGTTATGATAATTATTGCGTTATTATCGTATAAAGAATACTCTAATGGCCATATTTTGCATTTTTTTGTTCCAATAAAATCACATGTTCTTTGAATCATGGGTGTCAATATTAATCTCTCTATCTGCATTATTCTGTGATTAATGACCAAGTGATTCAAAAGTTAATAGACTTTTGAATCACTTGGCCCTTAAAAGTACTGATTGAAAAACACTCCTATAATCTCGTAATAGTACAGTCATAAAAGAATCAGGAAGACCATTGCTTTAGATTACATAATATTTCAGCACTGAAAATAAAAAATTATTATAATTGAAATTAACGAAATCATTTTAAACAAATAAAAAAATTTTTGAATCTTAGAAGTTATTTATTATCAGAAGTTGTATAATGATGCGACAGTAGAAGTTAGTGACTAAATTCTGATTTAGAAGGGTTAAGCAAAATTACTGTTAAGAATAGATATTGCCTATTGAATCTCAAAGGACAAACACCTTCTGGAATTTTTACATTCTAAAATTGTGCTCTCAAGTTCCTTTATTGCATTCTACAATTATATGTAGTATAAATTTGCATTCACATTGTCTTCTTGTATAATATGATTTACATTGATAAAAGAGGTTGAAATATAAGACAGGAAATTTCTTAACATAAAAAAATAACTTTTATTTCAGTTCGTATAAATTTAATTTACATACAATAGTTTGATATCTTTATGTTTAATCCACTTACCACTGAATTTATTCACTTATCTTAATTGAAACTAACATCAAATAACTTTAACACTTTTTTAGATACTTACTCCTAAGATAACTGAAAATAAAATTAAAAAAAACGAATAGTATTTTTAAGCATGGAATGTAAATACTCTGTATATTTTAAAGGACAAAGTGAAACATCATTTGAAAACGAAATATTTATCAGTAGAAAAACAATTGTGTGTTCAAAAGCTTCTTTATTTAGAAGATTTTTTAAAATTTTATTTTATTTAAATTATGACACATATAGCGTAATTTATGGAATTATATTTTTTCACGTTTAATTCTCACACTTGAAGCTTTAGAAACACGTATTTCAAATTCAAAATAATTCTTTTTTTAAAAAAAATTCGATGCATTGAGAACTGTATTTGCAGCTGCAGGATGAATGAATTTCAATAATTAATTACAGCATTGCGTTAAATAAAAAATACTACCTTTCTTTAATCGTTTTAAGTATATTTATCAAAGGAATAAATTAGGTCAACTTCATGAAATTAGAATGTTTAAAAGAACTATTGATATTTAAATGAAAAAGAAACTAAAAACATTCTTTTTTTTAAAAAAAAAGAAAAGATCCCATTTTGAAGGTTTCCAATAATTCAAGTTGAATTCTAAACAAAGCAGATATATTTTCTACAGTTCAAAATAAATTAGATAACTAAAAAATATTTTTTCTATTAAAAATTCTTAAAAGAATATGAAATAATTGTTCAGCAAAAAAATCTGTTACTTAAAGATGAATATTTTACGCTTTATGGATGATTATTCATTTTTAGTAATGAATCCATTAAATGTCATCTATGTGTTTTCAACTAGAATAATCAATTACGCTTTCTAAGATTCTGAGTTTATAAATTTCAAACTAAATTGAGTATTAAAAAAACTCTTTTGATCATAAAGCGTGAATATTATTTCAATGAATTTCTTTAGAAAAAATTCAATACATAATTATTCTTCTGAATTTCAACAACTTTTGATTAGTTTTATGTTAAGGGCAGATAAAACTAGTGTAAAATAAGAATTAAAGTTTTCATATTTAAATATAAAACAAATGTATATTTCATGAACTAAAGAAATGGTTAGAAATTATTTTATAAGAAAAGGTTAGTTCTTTTAAAAAAATTAAAACCCAATTTTTTTGTTTAAAAATATATTTATATGAAGACTTCTCATTATAAAACAAGATGGAAATTATTCGTTTCTAGTTTTATTATCATTTTTTTATCAGTAATGCTTAACAACATTATTTATTAATTTTCTAACTTAAAGTTATTTAATTTGTTTGTAATTAATTATTAGCTGGATAACTTAATGTTATAAAACCTTATTAAAAATATTTGTACAATAGAACATTTCAATGCATTTTCTCAAATTATTTGTCATTGTTTTTTTTTCTTTTAAATTAGCAATAATTCGAAAAGAGATGCATAAAAAATTTAGCAAATAATTTCATAAAACTGGTTTTATTCATATTTTGAGATTGAAATCACAAACTTTTAAATTCTTACTTCTTTCCACATTGAGTAAATTTATCTATTAAAGAGATTTTTTGATAATGAAAAAAAGTAAAAAGCCCTGAATCTGATCAGGAAATGATGTGTTTATTCAAATGAAATTAAATTATAATTTTAATCAGGCAAATTTTTAGAAATTTTATCAGCTAAAATAAATTATTTTGATGAAATACATAATATTGTTTACAATAAACCTCTTCAACCTATAAACAAACCCTTGAATAATTCAAAAAATTTTAAGTTACAATTGATAACATTATTACAAAATATTCATCATTAAACTATTAGCCACTTTCGTACAATGGAAATTAAATACTTTGCGAAAAACTTATTTCAATTTTAAAATTTTATTTTGTTTGAAAGAAGTCCTTATAATACTAAGCCAATTATATTATTATAAAACTAATAAAATGATATAATTTAATTGCGATTTGTTTTTAAGCAAAATTTATCAAAGATATAATTTTCCACAAATAATTTAATTCCTTTGAAAAATTAAAATTTATGAATCTACACTTCAGTAATTTTTAGTTACAATAAAATAATACCTTATATAAAAATAAGCATCTATTTTCTGGTAATTTGTTGAAGCCTCTGATATTTTTTCCCATTAATATTTCAAAACCTAGTATGATTTATTTCCATTAAATTTCTTTCTAGATATGCTAGTAGCTGGAAAAGCAAAATAATAATAAATATAAATGGTCTCCAGATTTAATATTGTTATTTTCCTTTCATTGGATTTGTTTTATATTTTTATGATTTGAATTTTTACTTAACTTTACAAAAATTGCTTAAAAATATCCTTATCATTATTTTTTATCATGTGTGAACATGATATGGTTTTGTTTTAAGGCTTTTGTGGCTCTAGAATGCGTAGTCAACAAAAAGGTGATTTATTGCTTTTCAGTCATCATTTTTCGCTTTTAGATTTATTAGAAAATAATGTGGTTGTGATTTTTGGCTGCCACACTTCTCCATTAAGTATATAGGAGTTTAGGGCAGAGTAGCAAAAGAGAAGGAAATATTTCAAAATTAGAAGTCCGTAATCGTGAGGCTCCTTAATGATTTCCTTAGGTATTGAAGCAAAATAGATCATATTCAGCTAATGCAACGAAGAAAGAATAGTTTTAAATGCCTTTTATTCTATTGATTGGATCCGAACTTTATAACATATCTGCAATTTTGAAAACAACACCACAATTTAAATTGTGTTTATCTATACCATAACTTTTTCGAGTTATTTCGTTCCATGAATGGAAGACGTTAATAGATCAACAAATCTTGGCAAATCTTGTAAAATATTTATAGCAAATCTATGATTCTAACGATAAATCTTAATTTTTTAATTAAAAAATAATCTTATAGAACTTTGAAGTTTTAAATTATCACTTATTAATTTGAGTAATTCTATAAATGGACTGTTGGCGATACCTTAAGCATTTATAATATGCCTCACGTTAAAAGACCATGCATATTTTTCATAAATGCACTATATAGTATTTGCAAAATTCTATGAAATAAAAAAAACTAATGGATATAACTTTGTCCTAACGTTTTGCGATTATATTTTCTTACGTATAACTATTTTGCACTTCTTATTCGTATCTATACGAACCAGGTCGAAGAAGGACAAATCTTATTACTATTACAAATTAATGCATCCAACGAATTCGATTAGGGGCCTCATTATATCTAAAATATATATAATCCGCATTAAAGAGCAATATTAGGATAAGTGATTTTCTAAACTAATTATCAAATAACTGCAATTGCTTTTAACATCACTCTTTAGATGAGTGTGATAAATTGACATTTTACTGTGATTCAGAAGAATAAAATTATTTGAATTTTTCAAACAATCTGCACTTAAATGTCAAAAGTATGTACTAGAATTCACTGAGAATAATGATGAGATGTTCCCTATTCATTGACAGTTTTCTGATGTGAGAACAATAATGCCATCTTCGAGCTCATCAACATTAATTTACTGCACCTTTGTCTGTGAGAACACATGAAATATTCGTAATTAGAGTGTTTTTGCATCTACTGAGGAGTCTGATGTATTTATTCGATGATACTACTGAGGAGTCTGATTTATTTTATGGTCTCATTTTCTTTGAAATAATAGTACTTTAATGTGATCAGTGTCTTTAACCGTTCATTGGCTTTTGAAATAACGTTCTTTTTCTCTCTTCTATATATTCCTTTTGTTTAATTGTTTTACTCAAGCAGAATGTAATTTGTTTTATTTATATCACTCTACATACTTTGTAACAACCTGAAAAATATCTTTAAACTAATATTTTATGCGTTTATCCAATGATTATTTCATAAAATACTAAAATAATGATATATTTAAATATATATATATAT